>JADGKE010006475.1:0-16875 GCA_026954515.1 Cladochytrium tenue
CCCAAGCCCTGCGCACCGCATTCGCCTCCAACGGCATAGTAGCGATCGCCGTCGCCCCGCTGCCGCTGCCGCCGCCGTCGCCCTCTCCTGACGCCGATGCTACCGCCGCCGGCGTCCCCCCTCGCGCCATCACCTGGTTGCTGCCGCCGGACGCCGAGAATACCACAGCGGCGACGATAACCGCAGTCGACGCCGACTCCGCCATCGCCGCACTCGCTGTCGCCGGCTGGGAGCCCACACCCTCCCTGGCCGCCGCCTCGGCCGCCACTGCCCCCGCCGCACGCGCGTCGCCGGTCGGCCGCGCCGTTCACTGCCACCTGTGCCTGCGCGCAGTCAGCCTCGCCGCTGCTGCCGCCCCCGCCACCGCTGCCACCCATCCGAAGCCGAAACCGATCGACGCGCCGGGCGACGCGCTGCGGCCGCCACCGGGGAAGCGCCCACGCGTCGACGCCGATGGTGCCGCCGCGGACGGCGGCCACGATGACGAAGCAGCACGTGGTTGGCCAGTGGCACCGACGCCGTCGCCCGCGCTTGTTGCGACCGCCAGGCGTTTGGATGTCGTCCGCGAACACAGGTCAGTGACACCCCGCCCCGCCTACCTGCCCTCATTTACCACATTATACTTTCCGTGGTTATTGCATCCCCCTCCTCCACTCCACGCGCCCTTCCCTCCCCACTTATTCCTTGTGCCATGGCTACGTTTATTCTTCCCTCTATCGCACACCCTCCGCCCTCGGCGCGGAGACGACACTGGATCATACACTAAATGCTCCCTTCTTGTACAGGTGGTACTGCCCGTGGGTCCGCGATGCACCGACGGTCGCTGCCTTGCCCGGGGAGGCGGAGGCAGCCAGCATTGCCATTTCCGTGCCTCACTCGCCGCCGGTGCCGCCGCCCGGCTGGAAACTGACACTGCGCGCGGTGTACCGCGCCGCTGGCATCGCCGCCCCGGACGACCCGTCGTTGCCGCCCGCCGCCGCCGCCGCCGGCGCTGTGGCCGGATTTGGCGCCGGTGCCGCTGACGCCCCCAAGTTCAATGTGGGTTTGGGAGAGGTTTGGGGGTGGGGTGTAGTAGCGTTCCTATTTTCTCGGTGTCGCCCGTTGTAACCTGTCACCTACGCACGCTCTACTCCTGTGCCACCTCGCACAACCCTCCCTCTACTCGCGACAACCTCCCCGTCGGTTGCAGGTCCTGGACGCACGTTCGCGCCTGCGCGAGGTGCTGATCGGCTACCAGAGCCCGGCCGCGCGCAAGCCGGCAGCAGCGCGCCACCCGCTGCCGCCACCGTCGCCCGCCGCCGCCTCCGCCGGCCTCCTCCCTGCCACCCCGACGGCTGCAAAGTCCAAGACTCCCCAGACGAGGCTGGTGCCCGGCGCGCAAGAGGACCTTGGATGAAGAACGGAGGGAGTGCGCGGGGGCCCCCCCCCCGCTACTAAACTCGCTCACATCTCCGAGGTGTGCAGCAATTGGTGAGAGGAGAGATGTCGATGGCATTAGTTATGAGATCCGGGGATTATGTGTGTCTGTGTGTGGGGCAAAGTGGAGAGTGACTGACCTCCGGTAAGGGGGTGAAAAGGTGTGGTGGTTGGAAGGTGGGAGGGGTGGTGGCAAAGATCCCTAACCCCTCCCCCCTCCAACCCCCACCTCCACACAAAATGAGTGCTGCAGGGTCGAGTCATATGCTTTATCGCCGTGTTTCAGGGTGAGGATAGGGAAAGAGGGGGAGGGAAGGGTTTGAAGCATATAATCATGAAGACGGTAGAGGGACCGGGGGGCGAGGAGGGGAGAGGAATGGAGCGGGGAAAAGATCGATCAGGGACGAAAAAAGAATGCGGTAGTGAAGGACCTCAAGATATCAAATAGCGGGGAGGAAGGGGAGAAGGGCAAACTCCGCGCCTCCTGCGCCGGTCGTGCACGCCCTCAAGCTGGCGAGTGCTCGGACGTGGCCAGCACGACGGCCTTGACGCGCTGCACGCGGACAAAGTCGACGTTGGCGCGCACCAGCACGAAGAAGCCCGCCACGATCATCAGGTACGCCACCCACTCGGACTGCTGGGCGCGCCGCTCCTCGTCGGGGAACGAGTCCGGGTCGAACCGGTACGCGTCCATCTCGGCCTCGGCCGCGCGCGCACGCACCAGGAAGCCGTACCGGATCAGCGTGATGCCCAGCCCGGCGCGCGAGCCTTGCCGCGAGGCGTGCGACAAGGAGAGCATCGAGGTCAGGAAGAAGCCCTGGGAGTTGGTTCAGGCAGATGCCGATATGTGTTAGTAGGATCGCAAACTGCGGCTTTGCTCGGCCTGGTCACTCCGATCGTGGACCGCTGTCGGTCCACCTTGGTGCGCCGCACGATCTCCCTCTCAATCCAAAAAGCACTCACAATGAAGTCAAACGTCATCGACACCAGCAGGTTAATGAAGAACGAGAAAAAGTCGCCAACCGGCAGGCCCTCGACCAGCACGTCGCCGTCCTCAGCCACCGATGCCACCACTGCCGGATCGGCGTGGTATGGCGGCGCGTCGTCGCGCACGGCGTCTTGGTAAGATGGCGGCTCCGACGCCTGCTGACCGTTCTCCGCCAGCTTCGCCAGCCCGTCGGGGAGCGCCGTCAGGTTAGCGAACACGCCGTCAGAGGATGTCCCCACGACGCCACCAGCGGCGGCGGCGGAGGGCCGAGCGGCGGACGATGACGACGACGACGACGACGAGGCTGTGGCGGATGAAGGGAGCGGGGCGTACGGCGACGAGGCAGGCGCCGACGCAGTGGTGCCAAAGGCGAATAACCGGACTGGTGCGGCGCCGTTGTCGTCGTCGACGTCGCCTTCGTCGGCGAAGGCTGCGGAGGTTGTGGCGGACGGGCCGCGGCCCGCACCGGGCCGCCACCGCGGCTGTGGCTGCGGCGACTGCTGTTGTGGCTGTTGCTGCTGGCGGGCAGAGGCAGCCAGCGAGCGGGCCAGTAGGCCGTCCTCGGACGTGCGCTCGAACAGCACGTCGGGGACGTCGGGGGAGGCGACGGCGGCGGCAGCAAAGTCGTCGTCGTCGCTGCCGCGCACGGCGGCGTAGTGGGCGCCGGCGGCAGCGGCGGAGGACGACGGCACGGCGGCAGTTGGTGCCATGGGGGGTGGTGGTGCGTTTGGGGCTGGGAAACAGACGCCTGTCGGTCTCGGCTTGCGGAGGCAAACAAATGAGGGCTGTTGTATGTCGGTCTGTCTGTCTGCCTGTCTCTTGGCGCGGAAGCGGTGGCGGTGTCGAAACAATCGGATGATGATTTATATGCAAATTTTGTGAGAGTGATGACCAATGGGGGGTTAAAATATCGAACAAAATAAAACGGAAGACGGCTCATGGGGAGAGGAGAACAAAACTCTCACCCCATCGCAGATGCGTCCGAAATAATCTATGTCAGCCTCCCATTTTCTCTGTCAGGCTCAATCTGGCCTGCTGGATATTTCCGGCACGAAGCTGCCAACATGGCCAACACTGTTTGTTTGCAGCCGCTTGAGGACGGCTTTCACCGCAGGGCCGCGTCGGTCTCCAGTGGCTGCATACTTATGCGATGCTGCCACCATCATTGACGGAACGAGTTCAAAGAGGATGAGGACGCCGAGGAGGAGGAGGAGGACAAGGAAGAGAGGAGCACAAACATGAAGGATGAGAACAGCAGCAGCAACACATTCAGAGTGAATCAGCACATACAAATCACATGCAGCACACACACACAGAGTGAGAGGGACAAGGAAAACTTCAAACTTTGGCCGTGGTTCAGCATGCGAGGAATGAGGGTCAGCTTCCGAACAATGGCACATGCGCGCGCACGTAGACACACACACATACACACTGTTAGCAAGCATCCCGACATGAGGTCCTTCATCAAAGTTCAAGCAGCCGACGACAAGGCTTAGGCAGTAGTGGCAGTCAGCCGTTTCCTCCTTGCTATCGTGACGCGCATGCCGCCTCGCATCGTCAGCGTCATCGATCGCGCATATGTCACCTTCTCGTGCTCCACCACCGTGACTTCGAACCGCCGCAGCACCTCCACCAGCACAAACACGCCCTCTAGCTCCGCCATCGACTTGCCCAGGCACGTACGCGGCCCGGCATTGAACACCGGGTACTCGAACGCAGTCGGAGTCGCGCCGCCTCCACTGCTGCCGCCCTCCAGCCAGCGTTCCGGCCGGAACTCCGCTGCATCCGGCCCCCAGATCCGCAGCGACCGCCCCATCGCGTACGGCGACCACGTCACCAGTGCCCCTTTGGGTATCGTCGCGCTGTTTGGTAGCACGTCGTCAAGGGTTCGCCTCCTTCATCTCTATCGGCACCGACGGGTACAGTTTCGTGGAACACTGCGTTGGCGTATCGCAGACCGCGCACCTGCTCATACGTAGCGTACGGTATTTCGTCCCCCGCCTCAGCGGAATCGGCCGGAGGCGGGAACGCCGCGTCCAGCTCCGCCAACAGCGCATCGCGAGCCGCCGGGTGGCGGTGCAGCATCAGAAATGCCCACGAAAGGGCCTGCGCCGTCGTGTCTCGCCCGGCAAAGATAAAGTTGATCACATAGTCCACCAGCTGGTCCGGCGACGGCGGCTGTCCCGAGATTGGGTCGGGCGACCGCATGAGGAAGCTGAGAAGGTCCGCCTCGCCGCCAGACTTATTGCCGCCTGCTGGGCCGTCATCGCCGCCAGAACCACCGGCGTCGGCGGCGACAGCGGCCGACTCAAGTTTCGCGAGACGCTCTTGCACGATGGTGCGGCCGAACGACTTGATGGTGGCAAGGTGGCGCCGGTACGCGTGCGCCGCTGGTGAAACCAGCTCCAGCAGCCACCACAGCGGCGTGTAGAACCGCGACATGACCTGCACTTGCGCGGCGTCGAACGCCGTCGCGAACGCGATCGGAGTCTCCTGCTCCAGCGCCCCCAGCTGCCGCCCGAACCCAATCTGGCAGAAGCTGTCCAGCGTGAACCGGTACAGGAGGTCCTTCAGATCCAGAGTCTCGCTCGTGTCCGCGGCGCGCCCGAGCCGCGCCGCCAGGCTGCGCATCTCGCTGGAGAATACGCCCGAGACGAACTCGCGGAAGTTGCGCACGTTGAAGATCAGCGCAGCCGACTTGCGCTGTGTGCGCCATTCGTCGCCGTCCACCGCAAAGATGCCGTGCCCGAGTATGTCCTTGACGCGAGAAAAGAAGAAATGGCCCTGGAATGAATGGGTTCAGTCAAAAAATGCCGAGATTCAAGGAGCACGCACGGTTTTTTGTATTCCCACTCTCTTTCACAGGTTTCAACATTTTCTTCCGCCCCCCCTTATAGTTCTCACCACTGACCTTATCGTATACGTCAAATCGTGTCTTGAGCACGTGCTCGACAACAGCCGGGTCGTCCGACCCAATGATGGGCGGCGAGAACGGCAGGAGAATGCAGCTTAGCACCTGCCGGCCCTCCAGCCGCGCGACTGCAGCGTCCGCCGCAAACATATCGACCGACGCGTCGTGCATCCGGTTCACGTTCGCCAGCACTCGCACCATGTCGCCGACCAGCGGAAGCCGTGGGATGTACCATTGGCTGCCGCTGCCGCCACTAGTGCCGCTTCCGCCGTTTGGGCGGCTGGCGAGCAAGCGGCTGTAGTCGCGGACGTAATAGGCAGCGCGGTCGGCACGCGAGATGCGCGGGTGATGGAACACCGGGTCGTCCCAGTACGCCCATGCAAGCAGCACTGCCAGCGTCGCCGCCACAGCAGCAGTCGTTGTTGCTGTGCTGTGGCCAGCAAGGACCGTAGCGGCAGCCGACGAAAATGGCGTCGCAGGCGGTGTGGCAGCCATGGTGGCACGGCAGCGGCAGTGGCGTGCTTACCTGGGTGCTTTGCTACTGAAGTTTGTTACTGGGCAAGATGGAGGTCAGGGTCGCTTGTCTGGTGACCGCCTTTCGCTAATTAGGCACTCGCCGAGCCCCAGAGCCACCACGACCGCGGGGGTGTGCTTCTGAGCTTGAAATGACGCATCGACGAGAGTACTGCGGGAGGCATATTTTAGTGGGGGCCAAAGCGACTTCGGCGGGACTGATTCCTTCAAACGTGACGGCGTCTGCGAAAGTGGGCCGTACCGGCGAAGTGTTGCTGGTGGGTGGGCCTTCGCGTCATGACGTCATCTTTGTGTGTGACGTGATGACAGTTTGTAGTATGCATTCCAGCGACCTGGTAAGCTCGATGACAATGGCGAACCATGGACTTGCCTTGAAACCCTCCACACCAAATCTGGGTCCTTATACTTAGTTCCGTCAAACTTTCCTGATCTCCCTATTGCTATAACTCGATTTTTCGATTGTTTACTTCTTCCCTACCTAGCTCTACTAAGAAAATGCACAAAATGATCTCCGTGCGGCAACAGGAGACCTTAAAAAAGACTGCATTTAAACCAAAGGTGCCATGAATGCAAATAATTCTCCTAAAAAGCCTTGCATTCAACCTACTTGGGCCCATTTCGGTGCCTTGTGCAGAAATATTTAATTTTGCTGTCACGAAGAAACATGCCGCAGGCGGGAAGGGAGTGGTAAACGACGTCGTTATCGTTCAGCTTCTGCTGAAGAGGGAAATATCCTCGGCAAAATAAAAAATAAAACAAACTTTCCTACTCTGTATACTTGAGTGATGTCGAGCATCCCCCATGTGGCAATGTGTGGAAATTGTAATACCTCACTGAAGTATGCAGCGAGGATGGGTCGTATTGAAAGCGAACAAAATTGAAGTGTAGCAAGTAAAAAGAGGGAGGTGAGGTAGGCGTGCTGGGAGGGAAGGGAGGGGTGACGTCAGATTACAGGCAAGATTCATTTCGCCCGGCGGCCGTCGTCGCTACGTTCTCATGAAAAATGAAGTGCAGACTAACGAGGGAGTCAAGAAATGCGACTACAGAAGTCAACAGCGGTCAAAAATAGGAAAGCAAGGAGAGCAGAAAGTTACGGTTGTTAGGGCGGCGTGTAGCACTAGTGTGTGCAACGAAAAAGATGGACACTTTGGGCAACCAATCGGTCGCTGGAAAGCTAAAGGGCTTCATGCAGACGGTGACGGTCGATGCCGGTGGCTGAAGTTTGCTTAATGGAAGGTGACTGAACTTTCTCTGCGATTAGCAAACTCATCAAGTGAAAAAAACAACCTTTAGTTGTTGACCACACTCTTGACTTAGTTCTTGTACACCGTTACAAATTCGGGCCTAAAGAACTTCCCAGCAAAGCCAGACTCCAAGTTGACACAAATTTGGGAATCGGCACGGCCATTTCCACGGCACGATCCAAGAAAACACCGAAACTGCGAGGTGTGATGGATGGCTGGCATGCGGGGGGCGATTTTGACTTCTCACAGCAACTACGCAACCCCAACTTTCCGTGGTTCCTTCTGCCGCATCAGAATGCAGGCCCTGATATTCGGTACTCGATATTCTCCTGCTGTATCAAGTCGACATATACTGCATCCTCCAGTTCGACTGTGTATGTGTCCAGCGAAGAATGCCGGAAAAATATGGAAACAATGAAGCCCACGAACTGGTTCAAGACGCAGCACAATGTGCATCAGTAATGTATGAAAGAGTTAAAGTCCAAGCATTTCTGGTGCGCATCGTGCTGTATATTGAACCAATTCGCGGGATCCATTGTTGCCATATCATCGCTGGACACATACGTGGTCGAATTGGAGGAGCAGTATATGTCGATTTGATGCAGCAGGAGAAATCGAGTACCGAATGTCAGGGCCTGCATTTGGGTGCGGCAGAAGGACCCACGGACATTCTTGGTTAAGTAGTTGCTGTACGAAGTCAAAATCGCCGCCCGCATGCCGGCCATCCATCATACCTCGCGGTTTTCCATGGATTACGCCAGTCGGGTAAAAAGGCGCGCAGACTATCTTCCAGCCACCACTCTTGTGTGAACCTCAACGCAACGACAAACTCAATCATGTGCCCCCTCTCCTGCTGGGAGAGACACGGTGCAACTGTCACCCCAAAAATATGGTCTGCGAAAAGTTCCATCAAATATTTCCGGTCTTGGTGGACCAGGTAATTGAGCCCGGCAGAAAGAGTCAGCGGCTCTGCCATGCATGCCGACCACTGATCAGGTTTATCTTGCTTCACCATCACCAGGTTTGTAGCGACAATGTTCAAATCAGATGAAATGGAGATGTGTGTGCCATCACCGAAGAGGCATCGCAGGCAAAGCTGAATTAGAATCAATGAAACGTCTTTTTCAAACACGTAAGCACTGCTCGGTTCAATCGGCCCAAAGTTCCAGTCAATCCGATCTTTCCAAGGGTAGTGAAGAGAATGCTCAGCTTCGTGGTCATGGCGCGGCAAAAATCGCTAAATGAACCCGTAAATTTCTTTGTATAAAGCAAATCCTGGTGAATATTTATACTAAGCAAAGAAAGATTTAGGAGTCCCGCCGAATTATCCATAGTTTCCAAAGAGTCTTGGGCCGTGAAGACGTTCTTTTTGGGCCACCCTCCACAGTGTGATCCGCCCTATCTTCGACATCGACTTTCATTTTGTCTGTAAGGGTGATCGTTAAAGTAAAAGCAGGGCAGAAATCAACAATAACGGAGCTCACCATCGGATATGATCTGTTTCTGGTGCTGCCGTGTTTCGAAGGATCGAGCTTGTTCTATCAGATCTTTCAACTCGGCTACTCTGTCTTTAAATTCAGCCTCACTTCTTGTGAATACAGCCTCATATTCCTCCATATTTGACATCAGGCATTCGTAAATCGCTTCGAAGCCATTCGGGTTAGTTCTCAAGCTCCCGTTTCGCCCGATTTAAATTGTCGCCAGCCAGAGCCAGTCGCTGCCAGATCCAATAATCCTTTGCTTTGTTGACCGCTGCTTGAACGTCGAAGGCCATGACCTGATGCATCGGGTCGGGGTCTCCCCTTGGTGACAACTGCGGCGACGACGACATCGTGGTTGGACTTGTCAAGCTGTTGTCCAAATACTGACGCATAGGTTCAATCCTCCAACGCCACCTATAAATAAATCCATTCCCAGTCGTTTCGAGCCAACCACAACCTCTCTAACGATTTTCCGCAAGCCTACGCATCATGTCGATTCCTATTGGAGAGGTAAGAAGCCGACGGAAGGGACGAGACGTCTTTATTCTAATTATCCTTTAGTACCTCTTCCGCCGCTTGAAACAAGTCGGGGTTGAGTCTATCCACGGTGTCCCTGGCGATTACAATCTGCGACTGTTGGATTTTGTGGAGGAGAATGGTTTGAAATGGGTTGGAAATGCAAATGAGCTTAATGCTGGTGAGGATAGGGTTTTCTGCGCGAACGCATTTTAGTTGATGCTTTTTTGTCTTTGCATTTTTTTCTCGTATTTTTTTGTTTTCTTTACTCCTTTTCTCTGCCTATTTACTCGTACGTTAATAACCTTCAATAATATCCTATACAAAAAAATTAAGGTTATGCTGCGGACGGCTATGCTCGCTTAAAGGGGCTAGGCGTTGTGGTCACTACGTTTGGAGTGGGTGAGCTCTCAGCTATAAACGCCATCGCTGGTGCTTATGCGGAGATGGTCCCCGTCATCCACATTGTGGGATCTCCAAACACCGTGCACCAGAAGAAACACGTCATGCTTCACCACACTCTCGGTGACGGCAACTTTAATTCATTCGCCAACATGGCTAGAAGCGTTACGACGTTGGTCCACCAAATCGACTCTGCCGCTGACGCCACCGAGAAAATCGATCAAGCCATTGTCAAATGCTACATTCAGTCTCGGCCAGTTTATGTTTCTATCCCGGTGGATGTTGTCGACCTCAAGGTCGACGGCAGTCACCTCAATATCCCCTTGAACATGTCGTACCCTCCTAACGACCCGCAACTTGAGAAATCCGCCATCGACACGATTCTTGCACAGATGAAGTCTGCGAAGCGACCCATCATCCTCGTCGACGCCTGCACCATTCGCCACCGCGCGCTGGCCGAGACGCATGCCTTCATCAAGCGTTCGCGTCTCCCGACCCTTATCGCGCCGATGGCACTAGGCGCCGTCGACACGTCCGATAAGAACTATGTTGGCATTTTCACCGGCGCTGCGTCCCCTCCCGAAGTCATGAAAGTTGTGGCGTCGTCGGATCTTGTATTGACCATCGGACCCCTCCGCACCGACTGGAACACCGTCGCCTTCTCGTACCCTACGCCGCCTCTGCGCACTATCGACTTTAACGCTAATGGCATCGTCGCCGAACTCGCGCAATTTCCTGGGGTCCGAATGCACCCCGTCCTCGCCAAACTTGCCGACTTGATTCCTGAGGAGGGCATCCCCTACGAACCTCTCGACGACGTGCCGGGCCCCGCTCCGCCCAAACCCGTCGGAAAGAGAATCGAGTACCCGGAATCCACGATCACGCACGCTTGGTTGTGGCCTCGGTTTGGTCGCTGGTTGCGCGAAGACGACGTTGTGATTGCCGAGACGGGGACGGCTGCATTCGGCGTGGTATCGTGCCAATTTCCACAGGGCGTCGACATCATCACTCAAGCTCTCTGGGGTTCAATCGGATTCGCCGTCCCCGCAGCTCAAGGGCTTGCTCTCGCCGGTAAAGAATTGGCCGCCGGCGCCGCCGGCCCCGCTGAGGAGGACTCTCATCTGCAGCGCGAGCACCGCCTTCGCCTCTTCCACCGCAACCGCACGCAAAGTGCCGTCTCGAATCACCAGCGACGCACCGTCCTGCTTGTCGGTGACGGCTCTCTCCAACTTACTGTGCAGGCGCTGTCGACGATGCTTCGTCTCGGCCTGGACAATCTGGTTATCTTTGTGATATGCAACGAAGGCTACACCATCGAGCGACTGATTCACGGCGCCAAGGCGAAGTACAATCACATGCCCCTCTGGAGACACTCTTTGCTGGCTCGTGCGTTTGGCGGCGGCTCTGAAGTTGAGGAGGGCGGCAGTGGAACATCAGCTGCGATGTCAGCCAAGACTAGGGTTGAGTTGGACGCGTTGCTCGGTGGCGAAGGTCACGTGGATCGCGTGCATGAGGCGTCCAAGAAGGGAATATGCGTGGTTGAGGTGTTTATGCCTGTTTTGGATGCTCCCGACGTTTTGAAGTTTGTGTACGGTGAACCAACCGACTAAATTAGTGTGTTTTTTTTCTTCATGGCAGAATAAGGGCTGATTTGCGTGGGGGCGCAATTTTGTTTGTATTTTGTTTTTTTTTTCTTATACCGTCTGTTGCTGGAGTTCTTTGTGTTGCTTTTTCTCTTTTGTTTGTTTTCTCCTCACATAACGTCGTTAATTTCTGAAGTTAACACGATCTTTCCAAACTAATCTGCAAAAACGGTGAGCTCGTACGATCTCCGATCTATTATCTGCTGCTACACAGCCGTCCTGGCCAGCTTCTCTCCTTCTTTCACCAACAACCTTGTGCCGTCGTTAATCTGGTGCACACCCCGATCCGGCGACACGACTGAGCCGGTAAGCACCGAGTTGCCCTATTCTTCCATCAGAGCAGTTACTTCAGCGCTTCATGAAAATAAGCAAGTCTCCTTCATTGGATTTACTACTTGCTTTTAAGCATTTATGACCTTTCATGTTGCGTATTGTGTTCAGCGTAACGATCGAGAGTTCAGTCAGCCAATGCTGTAATAGACTTGAGCATGCCTTCGCCATCACTGGTGCAATCAATGTCTAATTGAATATGTATAGGTTCTCTGTGATGAGTTTTGGCTTCTTGGCAGCCATCACCAGTAAAGTTTGTTCAAGTGATTTCATTTTGGCCAGGTTCCTGTACGACCAGGCGGCTGCGAACGGTGTCGTCACCGCCGCGACCGCCATCAGACCCTTCAGCCGCTGCTTCAGCAAAATAGAACGGGCGTACAGCGACTGGCACCGCACCTCTGACGACTCCGGACGCGCAACTCCGAGAGCAACACGAGAGAGGAAAGAAACCTAATCATTCCCAACAGCCATTTATGCTGAACAGTCTATTTCCAAAATAGCCACTACGTGGGCGATCGCGTTCGCCGAGCCCGAACGCGCATTCAAATCAGCAGACCACAAGCCGACAGTCAGTTGCCGCAAATCAGTCGCCTGTTCGTCTCAGAATTCAGCTATTGCTTCACAGCCACAGCCTTCTGTTGGACAGATGCCAACAAACGATAGCTTTAGTTTGAATTCTATGAATCAGCACTATTTACCGCACCAATGCCAAATCAGAGAGTGCCAAACGCAGGTCCACAGGCTGCCATTGGCTATAAGACGTCGTTTTGCGTGCCACACCGATGTCGCCCTTGCAAACGCCCACACCCCCAACAAACACCTGCACCTTTACAACCGCCGTTGCGACAACAAATTCCGATGCCTTCCAAATGCCAATACCTTTCCAAATGCCAATGGGAGATCAGTCGATTTCACCTCAGGAACAAAACGTCTTGATCCTCCCCAACTCATGGCCGAGGTGGACGGAAAAAATATCCGAGGCGATGCGTCGAGCTGATCGCCAAGATTTTACTAATCGGCGAGATACGGACGCAAGCGATATCTATTTAAGATACCTGATATCCGACATCTTCGACGCCATCAATGACGACCCTCAATGGAGGTGGATTCGACCGCGAATCTGGAGCCTTACCGACGCGATAAACACTCTCATTTTGATGCCGACTTGTTCTGCCGAGATGAACAACTAGTCACGAATTGTAGGGGTGACAATCCAACTCGCGTAGTGGCTATCAATATAGCCTTTTCTTCTCAATTCGGCCCTGTGCTTGGAAACATCGGGCTAAGTTACGGGTTTATACCTAGGGGCTGTATGACTGTGTTAAGAAAGAAGTTATCTTAACGTCTCAAATGAGCGGTTCGTCGTTGGTCTTTTATTGGACAATAAGCCACGTAGGTGTTTCTCCTCCACCGACCCTCCCCTTACTCAACAACCCACGTTCCCAGCCAAGACGTTTGCCAATCGAACTAAGACGGATTAAAAGGTGTGGGGAGAGTGCACAAAATATGACATGAATGTTCCCGGTATCTCCTGGAAGATACCATTACGGCGCAAAGAAAAGCTAGATGAAATCTCTTCCCTTATGGAACGTTCCGGTACCGGTACTGGTGGATGGATATATTATGAATACCAGGATTCCAAGGAGGACAAGTCGGCGCAAGTATATGTCATGGGCCACGGTTTTTGCAAACAGTGTTGGAACGTTGGTCTATGATGAAACACATAGTTATGACAGCCTCACACTGCGGGGACACGCCGGCGTCGCAAAGCTGGTGATGCTGCGGTCGGTGGCCAAGAGGGCCTTTGCGGACGTCGACAACATGAAGCGCCTCAAGGAGCTGCAGGAGCTCCTCGACTCGCGGCTCGGTGGTGAGGATCTCGAGTCTCTGGGGTGGAAGTTTGATGCACTCGCGCCGGCCGTCGGCGGCTCCGAGTTGGTGCTGGCGCCGCCGTGGTCTTTCAGTCCGCCAGAGCTTAATGGAATGGCAGCCGGGACTGGGTGGTCAGACGACGCGCCCAGCCGCTGGTCCGTTCCACGGAGGAGCTCCTAATGTTCGAGGATTGGAAGGACCAGTACAATTCTAATAATAAGCACTAGCTCCACATCTGTGAGCTGGAGTGCAAGGAGAATTTGACATTGCCCGATATTACGGCTGCTTGGCGTCAACATCTCGATCACTTTCCTCTCGCGCGTGACGACGAGCACGAAGTTTTCAGTGGTCCGGTGGCAACTCTCATTCGGGATGGGCGCGTCTCGTTTCGCGACGTCGAGGACATGCTCGTCGAAACTATCGAACATGCCATAGCGACGCGAAAATCATGGCCAACCAGAAAAGAGCCGCTGGAAGGGACCTTGAGGTTCGCTCGGCGGCTCAAGTGCGCGTTCGGTTATAATAAGATGGAACGTTCAGCGTCCTGGGGCGCCCGCTTCTGGCCTTGATAGTGGCCAATACTGTGCTCTACTTTTCCACATTATTGCCAGGAGGAGAGAGGGAACGGATGGTGAAGCACTTGGCTATGGGCAGAACTGAAAGGCCCCACAGAGGATCTGAGCATTCTCGACGGCCTCATGCGTGCGGGGGTGCGGCCCAAGCACCTTGGGCCGTCGCTGCACTAAGGCCCAAAGCCTTGCGTGTCAGGGTTCGCTGGCAAAAATCGCGGCTCGGATAAGGAGAAAGAGATAAGAGTGGAGGAGCTTCTGCAGATGTTTGTGGGGCTGCTGACGGAGCTCAGCATGGAAAGTATGAGTGAGACCGCAGCGAGATGTCTCCTGTTGGGCAACCGCTCAAGCCTGAGGGAGTTGGGATTTACGGGAAAAGATTCGCGGAGGGCAAGAGCCCTGGAAACCGCTACATGTTCGCGCTGAATGTCGCTTTCAAGATCTATAAGTCACTGAATCCAGATCTGGTTGCGTCGGCGGGCTGCTTTCTTTCTTTTCTAGCTACATACTGTACATATCTCTGCCAAACTTGGCATGCATCTCCATCTTATACACTATTTTTTTTCGCATTCCAGTCACATTTTCTGTTCAGTTCACTGTGTCTGTGAACCGGCACATCATCTTTTATTTTTTGTGCAGGCACTATTGGATACCCGTCTAAGCATCCAGGCAATTTACCACAGTAATGGATACACAGAGGAAGTACAGTTTTTCTGATTTATGCTCTCTCGCAGCTACAGAGACGTCGAGGTACAGGATAGACGAAAAAGGATACCCCCATATCGACTGCAATCAAATGTGTATCAATCAATAAAATTGCTTTGTTATTGATTTTTGACCTGCGGGCCTGTATCACCGCCGGATCCTGGACGGGCCGTGCGGTGGCCACTCGCGATCGTTTCTAGAGTCACGCCGACACTGCCTCCTCAAAGATAGCTGATCGTGGTGCTGGCTGCTTGATTCGGCACTTCGCTCACTTGTGGCCATGCAGCTAAAGAGCGCCTGTAGAACCACTGCATCTCTGCGTCGGAGTACAGAAAGTCCTACGTCCTTCCTTCGGTTGCGCTCGGTGCATACGGCACGTCGCAGCAGAGCAGCACTGTTGCGCCCACGACCGAAGACTCGCGAGACGCTGAAGGCGTCGTCATTCGCTTTGCGCTGCGGAGCCAGCCTCATTATTCGCCATCTCTGGCGTTGTCTCCGCGATCTCAGGTTGTTTGGAAGGCACGTATTCATGTGCTTTTGCTGCCTTTCACCCCCTCCCACACACCTGGCTAAGCAGCTATTTAGTAAATTTGCTCTTGATCATCCCGCCGCGACTATACGCATCAATCAGTGTTGATATCTCAAATCTACCGATTTACAAACGCTTAAATATTACTTTACGCCCGCAAATAAACCTCCGCAGTAGACGCACTTGACGGTGTATTGAGATATCCTCACACCATTTTCGAGTACTCAGGCTGTTCCACTCTGACTACTTTGTATGTACTTTTTATTCAAGTTTGATCAGCATTCCTTCATACGCAGGAATGCTGTCTAACATTCCCTCGATCTCCGGTACCTGCTTCTGGCGCGGAACCAGGTTCTTCAAGGAAAGGATTGTTTCCAATTTCGTCCCGCCACTTTGGAAGTCACAGCCCTTCTCGAAATGATGCGCCTCTCAATAATCCTGGCTCTCCGTCACAAACTGCAACGGAGGATAAATGCAGTACACCTTCTCCCTCCCCAGATCCGTCGTCGTCCTCCAATGTGGGACGTTCCGGGTCTTCTAGCGATGGACCAAAAGATGATACCACAAGCTCAGCTCCAGCTATGAGTGTGAGAGAGAAGGCGATTGAACTCATAAAATCGATCGTTGATGCAGACCCAAAATTTGCGCAGTCTGCTCCGCTCTTTATCAGGGACCTTTGCAAGACAACCCCAGACTATGATACAAGTGGAACCTCCAGTAAGAAGAAACTGCTTGACAATGACAGCGGGATTCTCAGAGCGGTTGACTATGTGGCTTCTGACGAACGACAGGCAGCACTAAAAGATGCTGTATCGTTTGTTCATGATCTCAGTTCAACTGGAACGCAGAAAGATGGGCTCTCGGAAAATGTGCAAAAGTTCCTGGAGCACGTTGACAAAGTCGTACAGCTGATGGATGAGGTCGCGGAAGTGCATATTTTTGCGAAAATAGCCTGGACTCTGGCAATTTGTGTTTGCAAGGTTTGATTGACCATTTCCATTGCCTCTAACAACAGTTTCAGTCATGGCGCCAAAGTACGAAGAATGAAATAGAAGTACAAAATCTGCTCACCAAAACCATTGCTTTCATGGATGATCTCTGTGATGTTCGTGCAGACAAGGAAAAACTGAAGAAAAATATTGAAGCCTGCATGGAAACTGTTGTGACTTGCCTGGCATTCTGTCACTAACATTTTAAAGACAATAAAAAATGTGTGCTATCTTATTTTCTTTTGCGTTTCAATTTATATTTTTTTAGGGCCATTTCGCTTCAGCATGTCAAAGCAAGACCAGATTGCCGACCTTCTGCAGCTGCTTGAAAGCAGAAGGACTTTATTGGGTGTTAATTTGACCATAGACATTCACGTGAAGCTGCAAGGTGTCGATGAAAAAGTCCTCAAAGTCCTCGACAATCAGAAAGATATGAATACTTTGATGCAAACGCTGGCGCGGTTACAAGAAGCTCCTCATCAGAGTGTTGATTCAATCGAAATTCTTCGAGGGTGGCTTAAGCCTCTGGACAAAGAGATGGAGTCGCAACAAAGTCTTTAATGACAAACTACTTGGATGGAACGCGACAGTGGCTGCTCGTTGAAGTTCTTGATTTCGTCGAGAAGTCAACCGAACGCGTTCTCTGGTTGCAGGGTGGTCCGGGAGTCGGTGTTGGATATTCACGGCTAAATTAGTTGGGATAGAATGGAACCTGGTGGAATCAGATGGAATATGAGAGAAGGAAA
>JADGKE010006476.1:0-16820 GCA_026954515.1 Cladochytrium tenue
CTCCCTGGTGGGATGGTGTGGCATCGAATCAGAGCTCACCAGGCTCGTTATGGATGAACGACTAAGTACGGAACGTGTCCCAATGAATGGGGTGGGCGGGTCGACGAAAGAACATAACCGCCATTGGCGACAGCGAGGGTTTGGGGAGAGGCAACGCGCACGGAAGTGGAAATTGCCAACTCAAGACAAGGTTTGAAGGGGGGGGGGGGTGCGAGGGGAAAGGAAAAGCAAACAACAAATAGGTCACGGCACAAGAAATGGACGAACAGTAGCGGAATGAGAAACGGCTGTTCAGGGTTTGAGGCGGGCTGCGGCGTTCAGTACGGTGGCGCCCGATAAAAAGAACGAAGGAAAGAACAAACTGCCGAGAAAAACTTTGGGGGGGTGAACGGAAGAACGCGATCCGACAGGTTATTTTCTGGAGCCGGACGCACCGGAAGTTTTTGGGTCGAAAGTAAAGGGACTGTGAGAAAATGGAATAAAGGACAGAAGCTGAAAAAAGGACATAGAGAGGTCTGCGTGTAGCACCGCAAGATTTCTACCCTCCACCCAGGAGGGGGGGGGGGCGGAGGGAGTCGGGAAATTGCGGCTCAGTTCATGATGCCGACAGGCCGCGCTCGGATAGAGGCGACCTGAGGGCGAGCGTGCTGTGGAGCGTAGTGGCCGCCGTTGTACGCGCTTGGCTGCTGGCTGACGTACTGCGCCTGCTGGGCAGGGTAGGCAGGGAGCCTTGGGGCCTGCTTTACGTACGCCCTGGAAGCAGGGGTGGGTGCGGCGGCCGGGTTGTGGAGCGCGTTGCTGTACTGATGCATGTGCTGAATTTGTTGGAACTGCTGCAGCTGCTGGACTTGCTGGAGCTGCTGCAGCTGCACAACCTGGGGTTGCGATAGGCGATGCTGCTGCTGCTGCTGCTGCTGCTGCTGCTGGGCATGTTGCTGGAGAATCTTCTGCGCCTGGATGTAAGCTGCCATGGAGGGCTGAAGCGGTTGTTGCTGTTGGGAACCTTTCAGCTGCTGGAACACGGGTTGTCCGGCGGACGCCGGAACAAACTCGGGGGGAAGCTGGCGCGACCAGGACATCGTGTAAGGAGGTTTCTGGGAGGTTTGGCGGCCGGTGGGCGACAGGGTGCTCTCAGTGGATATGGGAGAGGTGGATGGTGAGAGCACGCTGGTTGGTGTGGATGCGCTGGTCGTTGACGGAGTGGCTAGCGCAAGAGGAGAAGGTGACCGGATGGTGGCTGCCCTTGGCGCTTCCCATATGGCAACCACCAAGCCGTGCTCTCCCATGCGGCATGAGACTGTCCCAGGGTCGATCCAGAGAGTGAACTCTTTTGGAAGATGGGCAGCAAGGTCTGTGAGCCCCGACGCAACGGCCGCCTTGGCAAGGACGGGATCCAGCTTTCCGGCACTCGAGCCTATGGAGCGGTAAGCGCTCCCACGAATAGGCCTTAGTTGAAAGAAATATTGAAAGTTAGTAATGGCAAACAATAACGATCCTTGCAGTACATAGAGAAAAAGTGAAAAACGCACCTGTCCGGATACCAGGATGCATTGAGGCGGGCGACGAGCAATCGCGACAACACCGCTGAGAACTTTGCAACGACCTCGGGTCGAACAGGTGGGCGCAAGGCGGTCGCAGATGTGAGCGGGTATGTGTGTGGCGAAGTCGACCAAGATGAGGGGTTGGACCCATCATCCAGCGGAGGAGACGGCGAAGGAAGAGCTGGCATAGGAGAAGAGGCCGCGGAGGAACGGTCGCTGTGGACATGAGGGGAGGAGGCGAGGGAGTCGCTGCTGCTCGGCAGGGGTGGATGAGTGACGCTCATGGTCTGGGTGCCAGATTTGGCCCAGGCATCGACGACAGCCGAGGCGGACGAAAAGGCGCTGCTGGTACTAACGACCGCGGGCGGCGTGGCTGACGCTGATGTCGAACGGATACGTCCCGAGTGAAGAAGCACCTTTTGTGGCTCCTGCTGAATTTGCTGTGGCTTCTGCAGCGGATTCTGCTGGTGTAGGGTCTCAGCATGCGCCACAGCAGGGGTCGAGGGCAGGTCGTGGTGCTGCTGCTGATGCTTGTCCACCATCGGCTCCGGATGACTGCGCAGGTCGTCCAAGACGAGTAACGGGGAGCCGGAGGCGGCAGAGGGCGCGGTGGCTGAGGAAATGGCATAGGCGGACGGGGTGGTGATGAGGCGACAGACATAGGCGACGGCGGCGGGAACCTCGAACGAGGCGAACGATGGCTGCTGCTGCTGTTGTTGTTGTTGTTGTCGATGCTGCTGCTGCTGCTGCTGATACGGGGGAGACAATGGCGGTGACGGCGGGGCCATGAACGGCGTCGTCGTCATCATCATCATGGTGGGTGTTGGCTCGAAGAAGGCTTGACGGCGGCGGCGGCGGCGTGCAGGAAGAGGTGGAACAAGATTTGTGTGGGTGCGGTTGCCGGCTGGCTGCCGATGGGCGGTGGGTTGGTTGTGTGTTGTTGTTCCCACGCAGCCCGCTCTTCAGGGAGGCAGACTGACTGCGGAGGAGTAAGGCAGTTGAGACCGTGAGAAACTGAACTGGATGTGGGCTGAGTAAGGGCTGCCGAGTGAGACTGCTTCCTGTGTTGAAGGTAAGCCGCGACCAGCAGACGGGGATGTTGCGCAGATAACTAACAAAATGAACCATCTTCGGTAGCCATTAATTTTGTACAGTGATATTGTTAAGACCGTGTGTGCAGTACAGTCAGTGCATGGTACTGCCGTTCATTCAGATTTGGGAGCATTACACATACAGCACCATCCTCTCCCACACCACCCCTTAACGGCCGACTGCCGTCGTTTCCTCCTCCTCCCCACCCGCACCTAAACCTACTTCTACCTTGCTCGTATTTCAGACCGTCCAAGGCCTCCCGTCAATACCACAACCACCACTCACTCCCACCCCCTTTTCCTCCATCGCCACCATCGCCACCCGCCGCGCTTCTTCTTGGTGCTCGTGACTTCACGACCAGCCCGCGCTTTGATGGATGCTGGCCTCGGCGCCGCCGCCCTCCCAGCGTCCTCCTCCTCGGTGGGCGGCAGCGTCGACGGCGGATCGGTGACGGCTTCCGCCGCCGTCTCCATGGCAGCGGCCGCCCCTCCGGCCGCTTTGGCCGCCTCCTCGCTGGCCGACTCGTTCGCCGCCGCCGCAGCCGCCGCCGCCGCCACGGGCCCATGGCCACCATCGATCAACGCTGCGAGCTTGCCCTCAATTCTCGCCGCCGCTGCTGCCGCTGCCGCTGCTGCTGCGCCAATTACTTCCACCTCATCTGAACCTGCGGCTACCCGCTCGCCACTGTTCGCCAATATCACCGACGACGGCTTCGACTACGATTACTACGGAGACCCCCCCGCGTCGCCGGCCGCGTCGTCGCCATCTCTCGCTGGCTCGCTGCTGGTCCCCGCGGGCGGGGAGGATCGAGCCTTTGATCGCATATTCTCCGCTCGTCCGTCTGGCCTGCGGGGATCCACGTCGCTGTTTGACGACGAAGACGAGGACGATGTCGACGACGACGACGTCGACGACGAGGAAGGGGACTTGGACGATGAGGACGACGATGAGTTCAATGATGGCGGGCAAAATCGGGCGGCTGTGGAGGCTGGTGTGGTGATTTCACTCACTCGGGAACTTCCAGCTGGCCCCATTCAGCAAGACCTTTCCAGGCGGTTGTATACGGCAGACTACGCCAACGACCTGGAGGATGACGATGAGGATGACGGGAGCCAACCGCCTCCGTCTTCACTGGCTTCTTCTCGCCCAGAATCTAATGCATTGCTCGAACGAGACTGGACGAAGTTTGAAATCGTTCCCGTCCCCGGTGTAACGGATGCTCCAAGGGTACGAATGGCGTTCTTTGTCAATGGCCAATGCGTCCTCTGTGTTCTTGCTGACCCCAATCTGCCGTTTTAAAAGGGCCTGATGGAGAGAATATCTGCAATACTACGGAGAAAGGAAGAGGAGCTCTTACTCAAGATACAAGATGAAGCTGCAGGAAACCAAGAGCTCACAACTTTGGAGAAGAAAATCATGCTTAAAGAGGTAAGGCTTGCGGAGTGTGGAGGGCAAAAGCAAACTGGGTACACCATTGATTCGTTAAATTTCCCTCCGGTATTCATCCTGTTCTTGAAATCCATCAGCGGCAAGAGAACGAACGGCAACGCGAGCAGCAGGAACGTCAGCGGCTTCTCACTTCAGATCCAATGACTGCCCGCGCGGACGCCATCAAACTTATCATGTCTCGAAGACTCGCAAACGTCAATCCCGGCCCAGCCCAGGCAACTATTCCGCCGACAGCCCCTGCTCCTACAACAACTGCAGCAATCGAACCATCGCCGTTAGCCTCGGCGCTTGCCGCCCGCTCACAGGCCGTTGGCGCTCTCTCAGACCGCTTAAAAGCCAGGCTGGCGGCTGCCGCGTCATCTCACCAACCGCCTCTCGAGCCCACGAAAACGCCGCCATCTGTACCACCACCAGCTAACCCACCGAATCCTTCTCCTGAGGTTGCAACTTATTCAACTGATGCGGCCCCAGCGGTGCCACCTGGGGCTTCTGCGCCTCCCCCAGGCGGCCGAATCAATATGCTTGCGGCTCTGTCTGCACGGACAAATCGGCAGGCAGCACCATTAGCTCGTAGTGTGGAGTTTGCCGACAGCGCGGCTCGCGAAACCCCGGTGGGGGTTGTATCTGAAGCACCAGTTGAACAATCGGCAGAAAAAACTCCCCGCGACGCAGGGGCTGCAGAAGAAGACGACTCAGCGAGTATCGAAAACATGGAGATCTGGTCTTCGTGGAACCAATCCATCCATCAGCGTTCGGAACCAGAAGCCCCGTCTAATGAGCTGATCGAACTACTAAAACGGCGCAGAGAACTGGAGCAAGCTGCCATGCCACCCATACTGGCTTCATTGGAGCCAACGGCTCAGTCCGGCGCCGGTGACACAGGCGCTCAATCAGAAACAGCCGTGCTTCCGGAATACCCTCGACCTATCCCTCTCACAGATCCTTCAGAAGCGCTGTCACAAGTTTCTGCTGCCGGCGCTACAGTCGCTGGTGCCAGTGAATCACCGCCGCCGCCACCGCCGCCGTCCTCAGCCGCTGCTCGCGCCAAACCGCGCCCGCGGCGGCCGCTAGTCATCCCACCGCGCCGCGTCTTCAACATGGATTCGCCCACGCACGAGGTGTTCAACAACTCGGACGCCGAGTTCCACTACGCGGCATCCGAACCAGACGCAGAGCCCACCGCTGGCCCTGTTGCTGCTGCAGCCACTACCGCTCAAGGCATGGACGTGCCGTCGCGCGGCTCCAGCCTTGCTCCCAAGGCCCTTCTGACGGACCCAGCAGCCATGGGCTTCTCTGCCGCATTTTTAACGGGCGGGTCCGGCGCGATCAGGCAGGCCGGCGCACCTGCGGCCGCCCCGCTGGTTGTGTCGGACCTAGGTATGGCCGAGCTGCAACTGAAGCAGATGATCCTAACGGGCGAAGTTGGGACTGGCGCGTACGATCGCATCGTGCGATGGGTCGACGAAGTCCGATCGTTCGGAATTGGCCTTGACGACCCGTTGACGGCGCTGCCACCGGCAGTCACCGCTGCCGCCGAAACTGGCGACCTCGATGACTCGGATTGGGCCGACCGCTTGGAGCCTGTCGACCTCTCTCCAACGACACGCCTTGCTATGACCGTAATGCGTTTAGCCACTACCACCGCCCGCGAACACGCTCGGAACCTCGATTCGGATGTCACGCCGGCTGTTGTTGCACCTGCTCCGCAGCCACCACAGGCAATACAGCCAGTGCAGCCGCCTCAGGTTCTTGTCGTCTCGACGCCCGCCCCCTCTGTTGCGACACCCGTGGCCGTGCAGGCTGTCGCATCCGCCTCTGCTTCCACGCCGCCGACCGTCCGGACAATTGGGCAGTTGCAGAACTATCCAACGTCCACCGTGCCTTCCATCGCCATACCACCACGAATCGCAAAGCCGTTGCCCACGGCGCAGGTGGCGCCTGTCGTCCATCTTCCTATCCCGGTTCCACCGCCGCCAGCCCCGCATTCTCAACAACAGGCTGCAATGATGCAGCCCGCAGGGACAGCTGCGGCTATGCCCATAGTTTCAGGTCTGCCAACAACTGTGCCGACAACTGTTACGCCACAGTGGCTGCGTCCAACATCGGTCATGCCGCGGACCCTGTCCATGTCTGGGGGACCCCGAGGTCGCGCGGCACAATCGTATCTGCCACTGGCTACTTCCACCCCCGCTGACGCGGCCTTGACTGCCGCCAAGCTGGCAAGGAGGCGGTCGAAATCAATGGGGCGTCTTGAAGAACCAAAGGACGCCTACTCTTCGTCGAGTTCACTTCCACTCCCACCACCGCCACCGCCACCGCCAGACCCGATGTCTACCCGCGTTCCGGCTGGCCCGGGCCCGACCACTGCCGGATACGCACGCCAATACTGGATGCTGCGGCAGGGCGTCGGGCAGCAGACCACCCCAGCCAACAGCGACGCTCCTCTTCCTGCGGTGCCCCCGTCGTCCGCCACCCCCAGTCGTCCGTCGGTCCAGGCACCGGTTACTGTTACCACTGCAAACGAGGGAAGTGCCTCGGAACTGCAGCCACCGGCTCCTCCCCCGAAAAGCAGTGCTGACAGCGAGTCCCCGGCGGCGGCAGCGGGCGAAGCGCCAGCCCACCGACCGCGAGCGTCGTCGCGCATCCGTGTGCCGACTCGCTCGACAAGCCATAGAGTACCGGAGATCTTGTCGTCGCCGCTGCGGGCAGTGGCCGACGCTGCGTCGCTGGACTCTTTCCGGTCCTCTCTGCCCCCGCAGCACCGCGACTCAATCCGGAGGTCGATGAGGTCCAGGACAACCACGGCGCCGCCTACACAGCGGAAGATCGACTTGTCGGGCCCGATCTCGGCACCGACAACGCCGCTGACCGCGACACCGGCTGCAGATCAAGCAAACGAAAATACAGCTGCCCTTTCGGCTCTGAAAGCTGCACCTGTGCAAGGAGCCTTGCCGGTGCTGTTTTTACACCACGGACCGGTATATCATATACAGTCGACCACAGTCATAAAGCGGCGGTACTTGTTCCTGTTCACCGACGTGCTCGTCCTTGCAAAACGCGTCTTACGGGATGGCGCCACCCCCTCGACAGCTCCAGCCGGCGCGGACTCGATCTACCAGGTCCGCGCAGTCATCGACCTTCGGAGAACCCAACTCCGCCTGCGAGTGCGCTTGCCGCATGAGCGCACTAGCAGCATCATGGGGTCGCTGAGGAAGAATGTAGGTGGGAGCGGCACCATGGCTGCCGCTGCAGTAGCCGCACGCCAAGCTTCATCATCTGGGGGCCTTTTGGGTTTGGCAGCAGTGGGCAAGAGCGACTCGACGCCCGGCGGGAGCGTCCGAAGCGGGGACACGACCAACAGCGACAACATGCGGCGGCGTCGCGCGCCGCCGTACGTAACAATGTCCGGCCCGACGTTGACGCGCACTTTGCGGCGTTTCCGCGCCGACGCCACTCAGACGCTCGCACACCTGATTATGCGAGGACAGCTGGACCCGGACGACGTGCCGCTGTTCCTCCACGCCACGCCCGGCCTGTCGGCTGGTGCCCTCGGCCGCTTCCTGGTGCACCCGGCCCATGCCGCATTCCTGGACTCCTGGATGGGCTGTGTCGAGATGCGCAGCTGGCCGCTTGACGAGGCCTTACGGGGCGTTCTCAGCCGCGTCTATATCGATGTGTCGGCGCCGGAGGCCGACGGCGGTATCGATCGCTTCCTGCTGGCGTTTGCCCGCCGTTGGGTCGCCTCCCAGGACGACACGCCGCCACTTCCGCAACAGCAGTCAGATACGGCGGCGGTGACCGACCAGCCCTTGGGCTGGTGGTGGTGGAATGGCGTAGCGAAGATGCTGGATGCCCGCATCCGCATCGTGCTACGCATGGTCTTCTCCATCCTCGACGTCAATGCGAAAGTGCAACAGCAGCGCGCCGCCGAGGCCGCCGCCGCCTCCGGCGGCCGCCCGCCGCTGCCGGGCGTTGCGCGCCCACCCGTCGGCGGCGGCATCGCGGCCCAACGCCCTGTGCAGCAGCAGCAGTGGTCCGAGCGCAATTCGCGCGCCTTTGCTGACCACTACGTCGCCGGCGTGCTGCAGGACGCGCTGGTGGTCGCTGCCGCCGGCGCCGCGCCGCTGACCGGCCCGCAGTTTGCAGCGCACCGCCGCGCCTTGGCCACAGCTGTCGCTCGCATGCACCGTGCAATCACGGCCAACCCGCTTAAGATGGCCGACCCATACGAAGAGGCGCCAAGTGCTGAGTCCGCCAGCAACGGCGTTAATTACAAGCGCGATTCGGAGGAGGCAGCGGCAGCGGCCGCCGCCGCCGCATCGCGGTTCCGCTGGGCGTGGCGCATGCTGGTGTGCGACGGCACGCCGACGATGCCCGTCGTGTCGTGGGCCGAGGAGCCGGCCGCCGTCGTACCCCAGGTCGTCACCGTCAACGAGCTGTCCGAGGAAGTGGAGCTGGAGCTGCGGCGTCCGCCGGCGGCCGCCACTGCGCCGCCGCGCTATGCCGTGCGCGTCCGCGCCCACGCCGTCGGGAACATTGTCGCTGACCCGCCCGAGCTCACTCTCTCGCCCACCGGCTCGATGTCTGGAAAGTTCCGCCTGCGCGCGGCCGCGCCAGGGCGGCACCTCGTGCTGTTCACCGCTCTGCCTGTACCCGCGGCTGGCACTGACGCCGTTGCTGGTGCAGACGGCGTAGCTGGAGTTGCTACTGTTCCTGCGCCGTTGCCGTTCCCCCGCGTCGCCCGCCTGCCTGGCGTCGTCGTCGTCGCCGAACCGTCGCACCTGCGCCACCGGTTCCAACTAACCACGCTCGGTGGCGGCGCCGTAGCAGCCGCAGCCGCTGACCCTCCCCTGTCGGCCGCCGATCTGCCGCGCCGCTTCCTGTTCTCGGTACGCAAGAACGACGCCCTGGCCATGTGGGTCGGCCTGCTGGCCGGCATGGTGGAGCAGCGGCGGCGCCTGGGCGAGGCCGCCGGCGCGGCTGCTGCCAACGGCGGCCGTTCAGTCGAGAAGACGACGGCGGCGTCAACGGCGATGGTCGACGGCGGCGCCGCAGAGCGGTTTACGGGCGTCGCGGCCGCCGTTATGCGACTCACCGAGGCTGGTGGCCCGCTGCCTATGGCCACGCTAGTCGATGCCGTGATCCGCGTGCTCATGGCTACGTCGGCATAGCGCACGGACTGAATTGGTTGACCACCACCGCCCCCCGTAATCCTACCTCCTCGGCTTCCTTTACCTTCGACGACCCTCCGTATTTTCTTTTTTACCCTCACACCTCAAAATGTCTGCGCGGCAGTTGAAGCGTGCACTTCTATTTTTTTTTCAAACCTATCACTTCGCCACTTGGCCTCTCCTGCTACTGCTGGCTTCCGCTCCTCTCCCACCTCTGCCCCACTGCTTCCGTTCTCCACCACAACGCCCTCAAGATTTCCACCGGTACTAACCGTTGCTCGCTCCCCCCTCCCTCTCCGCTCACCATTGCCATTATCCTCTCATACTCTCCCGTTCCTTACCCGTTTTATCCACACCATTTTCCTGCGCATTCCGCTCTCTTCTATGGAGACGGACCTCTGCCTATTCCCCCCTCTTTCCTTACCCTCCCCCCCACTCTTCCCATTGTGAGCATTGAGAGATGGAGAAGCGGCGGGGGCGGGGTTTCCACGCCTGAAGCGACGTTTTTCGTTTGTTGGTTCCGCCTCTTCTCTTAGCTTTTCTTTTCGGCCCACACTTACAAGAGGCTCTCTCTTTCTCCCTCTCTCAAGCTTTTTTTCTCTCCCCTCCCCCTCTCTCTCGCCACCAACACGCACTCCCCCTCTTTGGCACCCTCTCTCTCTTCTTCTCTATCCGTCATTCTACTTCCCTTTACCTTTCCCTTACTACACTCCCTCTCGCTTTTTTATACTCGGCCTTCTTCATGACCGGTGGTGGTGGTGACCCTTCTAGATCGCCTTGCAACCTTGGCTTCCTTTGGTTCCGAACGGCCACGCGCCGCTGCCACAGATGAGTCCTGTATGTGCAGGTTTTGATGTTGGCAACGCTGCGGCTAAGCGAAGTTCGAGCCAGCGTTGGTGGCGAGGAGGCAATGCATGCCTCCTATTTTTGGTGTCCCACAATGGTCGCCACCACCAACGCCGGTAGGCTCGCCGGAGGCCTCGTGCAAGCCGTCGCCACCCTAGCCCTGGCGCTCGTCGCTCTCGCCGGTACCCCCGTCGCCTCCTCGACACCCCCTGCCACAGCCGCCGCAGCAGCAACGCCGCTGGCTCAGCAGTATCGGCAGCAGCCTCTGCTTGCTGCCCTCGCCACCCTGGCCGCCGACCCAGCCGTCGTGACCGCCGTCGAGGATGCTGCTCGCGGCCTTGCGCCGCTGTACGGCCCTCCGCCCGCCACCCACGAGCGGCAGCTCGCCATCGCGGATACCTACGTTGTCGTCATGCGCCCGTCCGCCTCGCTCGCCGACCTGCACGCCCACGCCGCTGCCCGCCTCGCGCCGCTACTGTCGTCTATGTCGGGCGGCACAGCTTCCGAGGACGCCGTCGGGGCGATGCTGGCGGACACTTTCGACTTTGCACCGTTCGGCTTCGACGTCGACGTCGCGGCCTTCCCGCGCGGCTACTCAATGCGCATCCCGCCACCCTCTACCACCGCCGCCGTCGACGTCCTCGAAACCGTCCGCGCCGACCCCCTCGTTGAATACCTCGAGCGCGATCTGCGCGTGCACGCCCGCTACGTGCTCCCCAGCAGCGCCCCTCCTGCTGCTGCTGCCATCACACTCGCCTCACCGCTCGCCGTCATTGTGCAGCCCCGTGCGCCCTGGGGCCTGGCGCGCATCTCGCGCCGCAAGCCCGCAAAGAACCCGAACAAGGCCGACTACGTCTACGGCGCCGGCGACGGAACGGGAGTAAGCGTCTACATCATCGACACGGGCATCTTTGTCGGCCACGACGAGTTCGAGGGCCGCGCGGTGTGGGGGAAGACGGTGCCGAAGAAGGAGGATGATGAGGACGGGAACGGGCACGGCACGCATGTCGGTCAGTGTCTTTTTGCATGTTTGTGGGTGGCTTGGTGGTCCACTCGTCCGCTGGACGTCGAGTTCTTTGAATCGTCCCTCCTCCCAACCGTCAATCGATTTTAACTTTATTCCGCCTTCCTACATCCTTCCCTCGTCACCCACGCACCCGTCGAAAACTAGCGGGTATCATCGCCGGCAAGACGTTCGGCGTCGCCAAAAACGCCACCGTCATAGCCGTCAAGGTCCTGGACGCCGAGGGCTCCGGCTCCAACTCGGACGTCATTCGCGGCATCGAGTACGTCGCCACGCAGCACGCCGCGCGCGCCGCCGCCGCCACCGGGGGCACGGCATTGTCGGTGGCCAACCTGTCGCTGGGCGGCTGGCGGTCGCGCTCGCTGGATGCTGCCGTCAACGCGGCGGCCGCCGCCGGCGTGCACTTTGCAGTGGCGGCGGGCAACGAGGACGAGGACGCCTGCGACTCGTCGCCGGCCGCCGCAAAGGCCGCTATCTCTGTCATGGCTTCCAACGACGACGACGAGCGCGCCGGATGGTCCAACTGGGGCAAGTGCGTCGCGCTCGGCGCGCCCGGGGAGGAGATCGAGAGCGCCTGGAAGCCTGGTGGTGGAAAGAAGGGCCGCGGTCGGACCGACCGGACCAAGGTGCTTTCGGGGACGTCGATGGTAAGATTGCTGGGCTGGGTTCGCGGATGGTTCGGGCGGTGTTTAGTGGCGATATTTAGGGCGGGTGTTGTCGGAAGAGCATTAACAGGGCCCCTCTCGCTCCCCTCTTTTCCCTCCTGCCGACTTTGTTGCACACAAGGCCTCTCCGCACGTCGCGGGCGCGATCGCTGCACTGTTGTCGCGTCCAGACCAACCGTGGGCCGCCATGCCGGCCGCCAAGTTGCGCAGCGCCCTGATCTCCCTGGCCACCAAGGATGCGCTTAGCCACGTGAAAAAGTCGAAGAAGACCCCGAACCGCCTGCTGTACTCGGACCCGCCGGCAACGGCGGTTGGTGATGTACTCCGTGCTGATTGAGTACTTGCATGAACGTGCACACACACACACACACACTTTCTCTCTCTCTCTATTTCTTTCTCTTTCTCTTTCTCTTTCTCTCTTTCTCTCTCTCGCTCGCATCTTCTTTGATTCAATACTCTCGTTTTGGTATTTTTGCGAATTTCACCGATCTCTCGATTCAACCCTCCCTCGCTCATCGTTGAACAATTCGCTTCCCTTTCCCAAACGCACCGCCTCGGTGGTTGTCCTCCACGCACTTTCCACAATGTATGTTTTGATTGAACCTTCACCTCTCCACCCTCTCCCCACCCTCTCAAGCCGCTTTGTGGCAGTGTTCGTATGTGCTTGACCCACAGCCAAGGAGATCAAGTCAGGTTTCTTGGCGGATGTGGCTGGCTACAGGGAGGAGACAGAGTGTCTGTCTGACTGGCAGCCAATGTCGGTCTGTCAGTCTGCCGGTGTACCAACCTGCATTCGTGTCTGTTTGCCAGACGGCCAGTCTGCTTGCCAGTGTGGCAACAACGATCGCTGGTGGCGAGTCAGGGTGGCTGTGCGGGAGTGTGCCGGGCGGGGGCTGGGCCGTCTCTTTTTTCCGCTCGTGTTCGTCGTCGTCGTTCACTCCTCAACATCCCCCCACCCATTTCCTGCACGGCACGCCGCCGAGGCGACTTCTACTCCTACCACTCCATCCACTCCCATCTCTCCAGGTGTGCTGCACTTTTGAACTACGGCACTTATGGCCTCCGCATTTGGCCAGAACGCCCAGACCGGCGGCGGCGGCTACGCGCCTGTCGCCCCGCACGACTCGCATGACCACCTCCACGACTACCACTCCCACGACCCGCCCGACATCGCTCGCAGTGACTCCCCCGCCCCGCTCCTCGCGCCCCGCCCGGATGCCGCCTCGCAGCGGCCACTCTACTTCACTGGCCAGCAGCAACCGCCGCCCAACAGCAACTCCTACCCCATGAAGGAGCTGCCATCCCTACGCGACCAGGACTATGAGGCCCCGTTGCCGCATCTGCCCTCCTCGGCCGCCATGTTCGGCTCAGACAAGCCGATCCTCGCCAACCTGACGTCGCAGCGTCGGCCCTCGCAGGCCGGTGGCGACCTCCGCAGGGGCCTCACGCGCTCCGGCGGGACTCAGCGTGTCCACCGCCCCATGCTCTCCTCATCCGACACGCTGCGCCGCCGCCCCACTGCCCACAGCGATTACGGCCCGGTGGCTGCTGCCGCTGCCGCTGCCGCCGCTCGCTCTTCGCGCCGCCCTCGCAATCCGTGGCTGCCCGCCAACCCTTGGGTGGCCTTTTCCTGGATGGCCACATGTTGCATCCCGGGCTTCTGTCTGGGCATCGCTGTGAAGGGATCCGGGCCTCAGCAGGCGTGGCGCGAGAAGGTCGCGCTCTGCTGGATCGTATTGCTGTTATCCGGCGTTGTCCTCTTCTTCATTGTCTTTTTCAACAAGCTCATCTGCCCGACCAGCCACTTGGTCAACAACAACGTTCCACTCAAGGCGTACGGTTGGTTCTCCAAAAGTTGTGAGTCACGCATCCTAACTTTTCGTATCTTTTTTTAGGCGGCGTCCTTATCCGGGGGACCATGTTCAATGCCATCAATGCGAGTGCACCGTACAACACACTGTTCGAGGACGTGTCTGCTGCGTTCCCTGGAATCGACGTTACGACGCAGTTCTCCCAGCCAAGCGACTACTACACCGAATGCACCAGCTTCAACAACACATGGTCTGCGCTCGAGTATCAGTGCGAAAAGGACGATTCTTGTATCGATATCACCATCATCATGCAGTCTGACCTGAACTCGATGGGATTCTACCCGTACAACACCACGTCCGACGGCACGACGGTCGAGCCGTACGCTAAATACACGTGGAACCAGATCAAAGCGCGGAGCATGGTTGTCTACAAAGATACGGTTCTCAATTTCGTGCCCTATCTTCAACAATATCCCAATATTACCGACTCGCCAGACGCGGCCGAAATATTGATCCGTTCGTCGGTAGCAGTCAATGACATCACGCACCTTGTGGCAAAGAGCTCGACCCTCAAAGACTCGCAGGAGATCCGTTGCCTCGCCCAAAAGTACTATGCCGGCACCCTCGACATTCTTCCACCAGAGTGCATGCTCACTGAGGTGGTGACCTATCTCGTCACCGCCCTCGTTCTCGCCATTATCTTGACCCGGTACGTCATGGCTGTCGCGTTCTCGTGGTGCATCGCCGCTCGCCTCTCCCGAAAGCCCAAGCCTGACTCGCTGCGCGAGCGCGACTACTACGAGAAGCGCCCACCAATGCCGCTCCTACGCCAGCTCGAGTCGACAGGCGAGATCGAGGCCGCCTTTGCCGTTGCCGGCGCCGGCAGGACTGCCCGCTCGTCGGTCTTGTCCACCGGCTCGACCGGCCAGACACGCCGCGGCGGCGACCCGCGCCGCGCCCACCTGCCCACAGCCATCGGTGCCTACGACACGGACCTGCACACTGTCATCCTCGTCACGTGCTATTCGGAGGGCGAGACGTCGATGCGCAACACGCTCGAGTCTCTCGTGTCCACCGACTACCACGACGAGAAGAAGCTGCTGTTTGTCGTCTGCGACGGCGTCATCACGGGGAAAGGCAACGAGATGTCCACCCCGGACATTGTCCTCAGTCTCATCCAGCTCGACGACGTCCTTGGAGGGAACCCCAAGCCATACCCGTACGTTGCTGTAGCCAGCGGCACCAAGCAGTACAACATGGCCAAGGTCTACTGTGGAACCTATAGTATGTACATTGCTCCTCCCCGCCCCCCGTAGCCCCCACTCGTTTGTCCTTGATACCTTGTTATGGCACAGGCTTCTGCATTGTTCTGGTTGACTAACTGGAACTTTCAACTCCTACGAAATTCCCACGCACAGTCCACAAAGGCCGAGCAGTTCCCACCATCGTGGTGGTAAAATGCGGAGGCCCGACAGAGGCAAACGCACCAAAGCCGGGCAACCGCGGCAAGCGCGACTCGCAGCTGATCTTGATGAACTTTTTCTCTCGCGTCGTCCTCGAGGACCGCATGACACCGCTTGACTACGATATGTTCCGGAAGATTCACCATGTAAGATACCTGGAGTGCCACACTCTCTCGTGTTTACTTTCAAAAATTTGACTCTTTTGCCCCTGTTGCGGATGCAGATTACTGGATTCACGCCTGACTACTACGAAATTCTGCTGATGGTGGATGCCGACACCATGGTCCACCCAGATTCCCTCCGAGCCATGACCAACTGCATGTACAACAACCCATCTGTCATGGGCCTGTGCGGCGAGACAACGATCGACAACAAGCGGACATCGTGGGTGACAATGATCCAGGTGTTCGAGTACTACATTTCGCACCACCTCGGCAAGGCGTTCGAGAGCGTGTTTGGCGGTGTGACTTGCCTGCCCGGCTGCTTCTGCATGTACCGCATCAAGGCCCGCCGCGGCGACGAGTGGATCCCGATCGTCGTAAACCCCGATATCGTGAGCGAGTACAGCACCAATGAGGTCGATACTCTCCACCAGAAGAACCTGTTGCTTCTCGGAGAGGACCGTTTCCTCACGACCCTCATGCTGCGAAAGTTCCCGCGCCGCAAGCAAGTGTTTGTGCCCGGAGCGCTCTGCCGGACCACGGTGCCGGAGGACTTTTGGACGCTGCTCTCGCAGCGTCGGCGCTGGATCAACTCGACCATCCACAACCTGATGGAGCTGGTCCTGCTTCGCGACCTCTGTGGCACGTTCTGCTTCTCGATGCAGTTTGTGGTGCTGATGGACCTGATCGGCACGGCCATCCTGCCGATCTCGCTCTGCCTGCTCTACTACATGATCTACGTGTCGGCGGCGCAGACGCACTACACGGCCGGCGACTGGACCAGCTACTCCAACACCATCATGCTGGTCGGCGTGCTATTCCTGCCCGCCGTCCTGGTCGTGCTGGTCTCGCGCAAGTTCTCGCTGGTCCTCTGGATGCTGCTCTACCTGCTCGCCCTGCCCGTCTGGCAGTTTGTCCTGCCGCTCTACTCCTTCTGGAACTTTGACGACTTCTCGTGGGGCGCCACGCGCCAGGTCGCAGGCGCCTCCGGCAAGGACGACGGCCACGGCGGCTCCGGTGGGGACGAGGCGGCGGCGGCCGCCGCCGCCGTCGCCCAGGTGCCGTTCCGCAGGTGGGAGGAGTACGAGGCGTCGTGGCGCCGCGCCGTGCTCGCCAAGCGCGCCGCCGCAAACGCCGGCACGCTCGCGTCGTCCTCGGGCATCGGCGCGTCCATGTCTCCGGCCACGTCGTTCCTGTCGCCGAATGCGGCGGCCGGCGCGGCCGGCGCGGCGGCGTCCCCGGCGTCAACGTACCACCTCGGGGCGCCGTTCGTCGCCGGCCTGCGCGACCGGCCGGCGCCGTCGCCGGCGGCGACGGCGGAGATTGATTACGAGTCGCTCGAGGAGATCAATCTGCGCTGAAGTGGGACGGTGGTGTGACCGAGGTGGGCGGAGCGATTATGGGGGTCTGTCCATTGGGGCTTCGCGCTAGTTTGGGCGTGTATGTGTGATGGGGGGGAGGGGGTTCTCCCCTCCGTCCAGTCTCACACCCTGCGCAGCCCGCCTTTGGCTTCGCGCTAGTGTGGTGGTTGTTTTTGTTCTGTCGGACTTATTCGTCAATTCTAGTTCCCCGCCTCCCCCCCCCTCCATCTTTATTG
>JADGKE010006477.1:0-16655 GCA_026954515.1 Cladochytrium tenue
CGTGCGACTCCTACGTGGGTGTGTGTGTGTGTGTGTGTGTGTAGGCGCGCGTGGAGCTCTAAGCTGCTACAGCAGAGGTGCTGATGCCATTCAGTGGAGCGAGCGTCCGCGGCTGGCGGGCCGGGGTGGCCAGCGCGCGTGGTCTCAGTGTCGTCGGCCGCATGTACACACGGAGCGGCTGTTGGTGGAAGCCCTGCAGCCGACCAAGGGCGTCTTTTACGGCGCCAAGGCGTTCGCCCAGACTAAGGTATTGGCATTTATTGAGGTATCATCCCATATCTCACAGTTTTTTTGTCCGCATTTGCCTGGTGCTTATCCAGCGAGCTCAGGTCGAGCTGACTAAGCGCTGGGCTGGGCTCCATCCATCAGTCTTGTTTATTATCGTACACCCGACGTCGCTGCCATCATTTTCACAAGACGGTGGGATCCTCCTTGCGCTCAGCTACCGAGAATGCCGACACCATTGTTTGGACAGCCGTCGCTGGCAGTGTCTCGGAGGCTATTGGGAATGGCGCCTTTTTATTTGGTAAGTACGCCTGACTTTCGCTCCAATTCCATCATAAGCTCCTAACAGCGTTTTTAATCGGCCGTCGATCCTATTGCTTCCACAAGACCTGAAGGAGGCACGCCAACATCTTCTGTGGGCAATAACAACAACAACTATGCCTGCCCTGAATCATGCGCAAAGGAGAGGAAGAAGACGATGATGAGGGTTGGTTGCTTGTTTGTTTGCTTATTTATTTCCTTGTTTACTTGGTTGCTTGTTTGTTTTGACCGCCCAGCCTGCATACTGTACCCCCAACCAACCAAACTTCGAATGCACTTGTTGTTGGGACTTGAAGTGTTGTATCTCCCCTGACTCTGTTCTACTTTTCCTGTTTCCCTGACTGATTGCTCCTTCTGCCTGTCTGATTCTCTCATTCTGTCATTTGTGTCACCTTTGAATTTCCCCTTTCCCTCAGCCACAGTCAGCCACATCTTCTTTGACTTTCCATGCCTTGATTAGTCAGCCATATGCTTTCCATGAGATTCTACATTCAGCCACTCCATCCACGTACTTCCACTGACTTCCTCGTGTTCCCCTATAAATTCACGCTGTCTCTCTCAACAAAATATATCGAACTTCTACCCTTGACTGTTGTCAATTACTTCCACCACCTCACCACCAGCGGTGGCGGTATTTCTGAGCCCCACCGCTCATTACTTGTGACCATCAAATAGGATGTCATTCTCGCTGTACAACAATACAACGGTTCAGTGGCGTCTGTCCTACATTCGTCACACCCTTCATCTGACAACAGCACATATCTCCACATGCGCAAACCCAATTATCACCCATTCCTACTGCAGCTGCTCTAGTTGGCAGCATGGCAAATCCCACTGTCAAGTGCCACAATCCGCAGTGGCTGGCCACCCCTGCTTGGTATGAGGCAGGCCCTTCCTGCAAAGGATGGACCCAGCCCAATGCAGGCCGAGGCAGGGTCTCTGCCCTCTGCTTGTCTGCTTTTGGACTCTGCCACAGTGGTTGGCCAATGAGAGCTGCATGAAGAATTCAACTCTGGGTGCGGCACATAGGCTTGAGTGGACGCGTTCTCGAACAAGACACTGACTTTCTTCTTCTTCTTCTTCTTACATTCCTCCGAACTCACACTATCATCACCTGGTTCTCGTTGCACTCATTATTCTCGGCTGCTGATTGTCGGCATTTGAGGCATACACGCACTAAATAAGAGAAAGCAGGTAGAGTAATTATGATTTGAGCTCGGTGCACATTATAAGAACTCAACTTGACTGACACAGCTATATTATCATCGTCGTCATTTATTCCAAGCCGGTATGAGGCTTTCTGCTGATACAATCAAGCTCCCCTCCCCCCCGTTGACCAAGACCAGTCTCATAAGGTTTCTACATCTCGTGATATATTTTAGATTGGGGGGGGGTCTCCTACTAAATCTTTCAAACGGTTTCTGTTCATCTCCTGCACAGAAAAAAACTCAAGCCTGGGGGGGAGGGGAGTTCCGAACAAGCAAGCAAGAAATATGAAATAAGGTGGCATCGACATGGAGTTGTCGCGTGAGCGCGGTTCGTTGCCTGCGTCCGAGCGACGTCAGCCGGCGCGGCAGCTGCCGGGAAGTTGTAGGAAACCTAGGTTTATTTGGTGAACAAGCCAAAATGTTGCATACAATGATACAGTAATCATCAGCAGAAACCTCACCCCTTGCAACAGACTCAGAGAAGACTTGAAAAGTCGGAGCAAGCTAAACCTGGGCCTTTGCAGGTTTCCCCTCCCACACAACGTCCAAAACACGTCCCTTTCCTAAATCCACCTACAACAACAGCGAAAGGAAGATTTATCCCTTTTGAGTTTTGGGATGCATTCAGGGGAAAGTACTGCAGGATAGCTTGTGGTTTTGGTGTCAGAAATAGAATTTTTCTTAGTGCTATCAAGTCAGTCTGTCGCCTTTTGAGCCTCTTAATAAAAAGTTACATGAAGGCATTCACCATCACCTGAGACCTTGTAAGAGACCTTGTATCGGGAAAGGTGGTTGATAAGAACTAAAATCCGCTGCATTTCGTTGTCAACATTGTATGGTATCACTTCAACCATGTCGGTTATTGGTGTTACAGTCCTAGCTTTGTCAAGCTTGATCAGAGTTGCTGTCTCCGTGGGTTAAGAATTGATCATATTCTTGATTTCGTTCTTGGGAGCAGTCTCCTCATTCTTGGTTGCTAGAATACTGACCTTGTCGGAGTTTTTGCTTTTTCAAAAAATCATTCAATTGGTCCAACTCTGGTGCCTGTTTACATACTTGACTGTACAGCTTCTTCCTTTCCGTCATCAGTGACGAATATGTATATTTTTTTACTCAAAGTTACGCAGCAAACCCGCCAAACAACTCCATATTTGTAGTCCTTATATCCTTCAGGTAGCAAGTGGTTCTCACGCAAGGTCGTTGCCAGAGCCTTGTCCCGGAAAGTGCTCCACTTTCAGGGGAATATTTGAAATTACTTACCTTTCAACATGCTCAACACCCATCCCTCTCAATGCAAAAAAAAAGGTTGCGGCCTGAGTATTCCCCAGGGTTCGCCTTCCATTGTACTCTATTCCATGTATTCATCAGGCACAGCACGTGGGAGTTCCAGGTGCTGTCTGTGTGTCATGCATAGAACACTGTGGAAATGGATACCAACTGAGCGTGGCTGCACTTCCCACAACTTGCAAATCACAAATTTAAACTTTCCACATCTTGAAAAGTGCATGTCTGTGGCTAGGTCTCAAATTCGTCCTGCGACATGGTCAAGTTGTGGGAAATCCAGATTTCCCACAACTTGACCGTGCCACTGGTGAAATGTGAGACCTAGCCACAGACATGCACTTTTCAAGATGTGGGAAGTTTGAATTTGTGATTAGCAAGTTGTGGGAATCTCAGACGAGGCGAATTTAGTGCCAATTCAGTCAATTCAGACCATTCAGGCACTTGCCACCAGACCAGCTGACTGACTTGTTTTTGCCACATACAGCACTTATTCTACGCCAAAATGCCTTCAGGTTGGGTATAAATGGCGACACTTCTGCATGATATGAGCCCAATTATAAAATGAAATTTGCCATTCCCAAAGCTCTTGATAAGAGTGCATCTCATTAGTCAGTTTCAACATTTTACATCAGAACCCAACAGATGGACAGAGTGCTTTTGTTGGCATTCGACTTCGAGTCTGCTGTGATAAATGGGTCGAAATTTCGTGGTGCAACGGCAAAATAGCTCCAAATCACCTCCTTTGGTGCCTGAATTTCGTCAAGAAATACCCAACTGTTCGGGGTCGTGCTGCCAAGTTTGGTGTCGACAAGATAACATTCTCCAAATAGACTAAAGCAGTGATAACACTTATCAATTACAAACCAACATCATCAGACCGCCTTTGAACATCCAACTTCGTCGTCTTACAGCAGACCTGCTTGCTACCGGGCACACTGCCTTTACTGACTGCTACAAGCACGCAATGCATACAAAGACTATCATGGCTACTGAGACTCCGTTGGTCCTCAGAAGCACAAGAGAATAGAACAAATTCTCTCACTCAGGGCTATGTTATCAGGTTGCAACAGCATTTGATTGCGCTTGTATTGTGCATGTTTCTGGCGAAACCGCCTTGCAGTTTCTCAGTGATGGCAAAATGGTTGCAGCCAATCTTGGGTGCCATGAAAACAACAAACAAGGGCGCTTCATAACACCCATAAGCGTCAAGCACAGTGCTAAAACAGAGGAAATCAATAACCACATTAAGTTCTTCAAGAGGTTTTAAGGTTGCAAACTTGCCACAAGACAGTGAACAAATGCCTTACAGATTTTCATGTGCTCTTAAATATGTTTAAGTGTCACAAGGACCATATGAAATGTTTTTTTTGCATGAGCAGTTGACCCTATGACACCACCCTCTATTTTCTTTGTTGGGGTTAAGGAGTTTTTTCTGGTTGTTGATTACAACTAAGTATAAACTCTTTTTACCAAATTTCCCACATCTTCCGGAAACGGGGCTATCCGGCGGCAATGCGGCAGTGGCGGCGGTTGACGGGTTCGGCGACCCATGCCCTCTCGTTGGCCCATAATCAGTCAGAGGGGCTAACAGATAAAGTTTTTTGATCACTATAAAAGAGAGCAGGCGGGAAGGGAAAGGAAGAAAAGACAAGGGAAAAAACAGGGGTTACGGGAGCAGGCGCAAAAATAAAACTGCCAGAATTAGTCCACCGGCTGATCCTGAAACTTGATCATCACCACCGATTTATCGGCACCAGCAAAGTATTCTTGACCGAAAAATGCCAAGCAATCTTCATCGTTTGGCTGAAAAGAGGGAAGCAGCCAAGTTCTTCTCGTCGGGAGGTTGGTGCAGGAAGATGTCGCTACTCCGTTAAAAGTTTTATTTTTCTCAGAGAATTTCAATTGGAAAAGAGAAGAACAATATCAATAAGAGCAAACAGGAGAAACACGTGTAAATTGGGAGATACATGTTCCAAAAGATAGCATCCTTCACCACGCCCTGCCTTCCCTTGCATCAGCTCGTACTAGGAGGTCTACAATTACACCAACACGCAGCTTTTTCACACCATCCCTTGTGTCCACATCTTGAATCACGTCGTGCTCCTTGATAAATTGCGACCCCGCAACACACACACGAGGTAACTTGACAGTATACTGGTACACAAGCTTTGGGCACTGCACGGATGCAGGGTAGTGGGTGAAAATTGCAGCCTCCAGGCGGCTTCCGGCCTCTGCAGCAGGAAGCCAGTATTTGTGGGAGCGGATAGATTGCGCCATAGAGACCAGGAGAGCCATGCCATCCGGCATCACGGAGAATTTGGGTACAAAGTTGTTCAGGAGGATGAGCATTACTCCGACATGCTCATTGCCTTCAAGATCCGCTTATACGAAGCAGTCGGCTACTTCCGACATATGCGAGATAGCCCGCTCCCCTGTTGCAGTATTAGTCGGGACAGCTGCGTACATGGCCGATGTCTGCTTTGCCGGTGTTGTAGACAGGTCAGAAGACACTGACAGTTTGCCCACGGACACAGGTGTGATCGCTGGTGCTGCTTGTACCATCAAGCCCATTGCTGGCACTGCTGCTGCAGTGACCCGCTCCTGCCGTACCTGGGGTGCAACTTGCTGTCCGTCATCGGTGATGACTGAGCTAGCCCGGCGCCGACCTCCAGGACGTCCGGCTGGACCACGAAGCCTGTCGTAGCCAGGGCCGACACCAGGTGGATCTGCAAGATAGGCTCAGTTGCGCAAAATTACGAAAATGAACGAACATAATTCACCACGGAGACATGCTCGGACTTTTACTCCAAAAAGTGCTATGCTTATACCAGGAAATGATCCAGGATCGGCCTTAGAACGTAGATCCGCTGGTGATTCAAGACCTGGGTTGGCTGCCATTAGTGCCTTCAGCTTGTCGTTCATTTCAGACGTCCATTTGGTTGGTGGCATTGTTTGTGCCGTCTGGGCGAGGGGGGGGGGGGAGGCGGCGAAGGAAAAAGGCTTCAAGAGCAGTTTTTTGCATATCTTTATGTAGTACTAAAATTGATCAGTCAACTCAACACGAGTGGGTGTAGCGGAGCATGTGACTTGTGCATGCACCTATCCTTTATTGCTGATTCGTCGCCGACAGCTCGTCATCCTGTAGTTACACAATATCACGACCATACACTCATGGCACGCGCCGCTTGTAGCTGGTGTGGCTGTGAATAAAACAACAACAAACGCACTTTGGTGAAGCAAATGACGACATCTTCAACATCCACGCAAGACCCGCACTGACAGAGGACGAAGAGGTATGTTTGACCAAGATGTCGTTGTTTACAAACAGCGACATCTTGGTCAAAGAAACCTCTTCATCCTCTGTCAGCGCAAGTGCTCATGTGGCTGAAGATGTCGTCATTTGCTCAACTGCTCGAGCTTGTCGTCATTCAGTGGATGAGCGTTGGTACAGTATAAAAACCATCTGACTTCGAGCACGTCCATCTGTCCATATTACCTGCCAATGCACAATGCACCCTGAGCATACTATAAAGCGTTTTGAATCCATTATCAAGCGGTTTGTTTATTGTGTTTGTTCTTTCTCTAATTGGTCCTGATACGCTTTCGTCATATTTTATGCACAGATACACAGGTGTGGAAAACCCGGAAACAACACGTGGTCACCAAGTAGTTACGACGTGGTTTGGCGTTTCTTTTGCTGTAATTCTCGATACTTGGGCGGAGATTGTGACTGCAGACCAACGACTTCGTCCTAAACACCTGCTGATGGCACTCTACTATCTCAAGCAGAACCCGACCACTCGACATGCCACCAGCGTCTTTCGCCCTATCTCTGACCGAACTTTTACAAAATGGGTGGATCGTGTTGTTAAGTTGATAGGCGCATTAGAGCAGGTACGGCAATCTGTGCTGAGGTGACAGCATTTCTTTTTATAACCTTTCAAGGTTTTATAATTATAGATTAATTACGAGGCCAGATTTCTTGGTTGGAATACAATGATTCCGTCCTGCTACATCGACGGAATAGACTGCCCCATTCAAGAATGTCGTCCAATTCATCGAGAGGACTATTCACACAAGCTTAAGAAGGCTGGCATGCGTTATGTTGTGGGAACTTGCATTGGCCATTCTCGCATCTGCTTTGTATCAGATGGCTATTTATGTGGTGCCTGGCCGGACCTCAGCATTGCTCGTAACGAGGTTATTGAGCTAATGGAGCCAGGTGAAATGGTGGCAGCTGACAAAGGATTTCGAGAAGAAAACGGAAATGGCCGCTTTCTCACCCCATGCACCACCGATTCGGATGACCCTGATGTTCGTAAGCAGAACCGCATGCTGCGAAATATGGGAAGTCGCCATGAGACTGTCAACAAACGATTTAAGGACTTTCGCATTCTTTCAACCACCTACCGCGGTCGTCGCAGCTTTCACACGTTTATCTTCAAGTCAATTGCGGTCCTCATTCAGCTTGGGTTTGAATACAGCAGGCTCTTTCCTTACATTGATGCAGACGCTCTTGAGGATGAGGAATAATATGTTTCGCCCACAACAACCCCCCGTTGGATAATAACATGACTGTGTACTAAGACTGCCTGTACTTTTACCTGTCATGCTTCTCTCTAAACCCTTTACATCATGAATATTTTGCATCATTAGCGAATGTTTTCCTTGATATTTTGCTTATATTTGAAAGCATAATGCAGTATCCGTGATTTTGATTCAAATGCTTTGACTCTATTCGTGTTTGAGTATTTTGTTATTTGTTTATCAACCTGTAGTTTTCAATTAGCGTCAACTTCCCGGGCTGCATCAGCCATTGTGACCCATCACGCGAGAGAGGGCTGCTTGCGGAGACAGCATAGTTGTCGGTATTGCGGTCAGAACCATTGTCGGAGTCGTTGTCCACTTTGGTCCACGTCAATGTGCTCCAGCGAATCGACACACCTGAGTGATCTGTTGATTTGATAATCTGGTTGTCGGCACTGACTGCAACATCTGTGACTTCACCAGTATGGCCATCCAGCACCGCCTGCTGTACGCCCGTTGCTGTATCCCACACCCTTCCAGTCCCGTCATGTGACCCAGACACAATCCAGCGGCCATCAGGGCTGACTGCAACTGCTCTGACTGAATGAGTATGGCCCTCGAGGATGTTGAGAACAGCAGGCCACTGCTGCTCTCTCGGAACAATCAAGACTGGGGCGGGAATCTCTTTTGGCAAATATGGCAAGTAGCGCTTGTAAAATTCAGTCTGCTCTGGTGAAAACGGGACTGCTGTCGCATAAACTTGGAGAGCAGACTCGCTCATCGGCGCTACAAAACGTTGCACAAGCCGCTGAAGGTCGCGGAAAAGCTCCTGGGTGGATAGGGCTGCTTAAAAGTGTTTGCGACAGAGACTGCCTGCGGCACTTTCGATAGGAGGCTGAGCACCTCGATCCAGAAAAGCAGTTTTTGCTTCGTAAAATTGGCCACTTCAAAAGCGAGAGTTGAGCTAAAATGTCGTTGATTTTTAGTGACAGATTCTTTGCAGTGCTCGTGAAAGTGCAGCACAGCGTAGCGCATGTGCTCTGCCACATTTGACTGAACAACTGCGTCGAAATTCGGTACATAAGAGCATCGAGACGAAGCGCTGAACAGTAAAAGTCAGAAGGCAGAACAACAGATATTGGAAGTGTACGTACCAGCCATATTAAAATGAAGTCCTTTTTCCATAGCCGCCAAGCACAATTTCGCCATTTGCTCGTGCTGCTCCGAGAGTGTGACACAGAATCTGGGATCCTCACAGCGCGTGGGGTCAGTCAAAAAGTCCTTCACAGACTTGTGTGCCACAGTTATGCAGTTGGTTCTTGAATCAACGATAAGAACGCCTTCCAGGTTGCGAATTTTTCTCTTTACTGCATCAACTTCTATCTGAAGTAGGCTGGCAATGCCACGAACTGTAAGCGGCTCTACTGCACAGACAATCGTAGCAAGAACATGGAACAAAAGTGACGTCCTTTCAGTCGTGCCAAATATCCGCGAAAAAGTGGTCTTGTATAGTTGGTCAATGCCGTTGACTTCCTGGCCAGCTGCGGGCAATTCCTTGATTAATTCGAAAGGCACCTGGACTTTTCCTGCCGCCACAGCACATCTTTCGATTTCGTTGCACGCCAAAACGAGCCAAATAAACGTCCCTCCGGACTTTTCAACCAAAAGCTCTGGTCCGTGAATCAGTGCATCTCTTTCAGCATTCATTTCTTCTAGTTTCGACTTTGCAAAGACGAGGGCGTCCGTGCAGTTGTCCTGATCGCTGGGAGACAACGTTTGTGTGCTCAGTTCACTAAAAGCTGCGACAATATCGTCCTCCAATCGGGATGTGACAAAAATTCTGACCATGGTCGGAAGCTTCTTGCAATGAACCGAGAAAATGCTGAGAATTTCGTGGCGGTAGTTCATGTTTCCACACTCGTCAAGAGCGTCAATACACAAGACGACAGGCAGCTGGTTGGGATCACCCTGGCCGAAAATCTCTTGCAGCGGCCTGAGAATGAGCGAATCGAAGAGCTGCGAGATTGGGTCGCTGTCCAGTTCCAGTTTTGTGTCGTGAACTTTGCGAATCTTCTGCGCAGATGCGTTGGACCACATGCAGAGAGAAAACGCCAAAGTCCGTATCAGATTACGTGCGCTGTTTCGGCCAGAATCATCATGGCGACAGAAAAACGTCCCCTCAAGTAGATTTCGTCTCTTGAGCTCCTCGGCCACGACAGCAGCCATCACTGACTTCCCAACGCCCGGGCCACCCTGTAGCCACAGCACACGGTCCTCTGTTGATGCGGCATATTTTGGTACGTTCAAGAATTCGAGAACCGGTCTCAGGAGCCACTGCCGCGTACCCTTTAGGAAATTCTTCATGAGGAATCTTTGCTGCTCCATCATCTCGTGGTCAAGCGGCTGAAGCCAATCTCTGAGAAACTTGATTGCGTTATTGTCAAGGACAGGGGCCGGAGTAAGTGACCGTAGTGGCTCATTTCTTCTTTTACTGAGCATCTCAAGCGCAATTGTTATAATTCTGGCAATGCATTTGAAGTTTAGAATTTGATAACAACGACATCAAAGACACACCTCTCCATATCATTGTCCGGATCAGCACTAAAACCCTGGATGTTCATGATGTCCTCGATAACAGATTGAATTGGCTTCTCCCGTGGGCTGAGACTGTGGCAATGTTTCCTGTCTGGAAAATCGTTGGCTTTCGGAAAGTATGGGAATGCTTTCTTTCTCCAAAATTAGAATATGTTGTCGGGTTTTTGTGTTTTAATGAGCACAGGAAGTATGTCAACGCATTTCTCCTTGCGAAGTTCAAGGGCAACTTCGCACTAGAATGAAGGAGAAAATGTCATTTCTGGCCTCAGAGTCAAAGCAGTGTGATCACAGACCTCAAGTATTAAATTGTCTGGTGTTTTGTCGGCGCTTTTAGCGTGCTCCATCCCCGATTCCGAGCAGAGCAGTATAACCAACTCACACTGGATTAATCCAGTAAGAAAACCATTCCGCCAATCTTCCCCAAAGTTCAGGCAGCTTTTGTCCCAAAAAACGTGGCTATGATCATCCTGAAGATCAAGCTCCTTTGATAGATGCTCCGCCACGTTACAGTCAGGGGCTACACGATAGCTAGGAAGCTTCCGTTATCAACGGAAAGTATCGGAGAATCAGCTTTACCTTTGAATTCCTTTGTTTTGTTGACATATCCAATTTCGAAACAGGCACTCCTTCCAATTTAAATGTTCTTCTTTGCTATCTTCAACTGTCTGTGAGGAGTGTCATGCTGCGTTTTTGAGCTTACCAAATTCATGTTTGCTTAGCTCGTTTTCTGGGATCTTCTGTTGGGATTTGGATATTGGTATTCCCTGTGTGTCATGAGCTACTTTTGAATTTCTCTCCAATTACCCTATCCTAAACTTTGTGTCTACTGATTTTATGCAAGAGAGAATAATTCTGTGCTGACAATTCCGTGTTCGTGCACATCCACGCGTTCACCACCGCGACCGCCACCGTTCACCACCGCAACGCCCGACGTGCCCCTGTGCCCGGCGTCTAACATCTTCACAGTCTGAAAATATTAGCTCAATTAACGCATTTCGGTGTTTTGAACCTGATTGAAATGGACCAAAAGTCGGTGCTGTTTATGTCCCGTTCCTTGCATCCAATTTCCTTGGCCACAATTTTTCGAAAGTCTTCGAAGTTGGTGTTGACAGGCACTTTTACTTTGAGGTTTTTGAAACTGTTCAAATTTGGATCTTTGAACTTAATGGGGCTAAAAAAAAAGGGTCGGGCTGTTGGTAGTTGGAAATTGGTGGCTGTGAGAGCTGAGGGGTATGGTGGATCGAAATAGACAAGGATCAAATGATTCTACACCCGTAGGGCACAATATGATAGGATCACACTAACATGATAGCGTGCTTTGGTAGCACAGGAGTGGCAGGGCTGATGCCAATATACGACAGCATTGTTGGTCGAGGAACTTGGATCTGGTGAGCAGAGAAAGAATCAAGGTGAGCAGCATACAGATCTGCTGATGCGCATCGATTGTATGGATGCGCGCTACACACCCTCACAGATCAACAGTAGATGCAGGTAGGCGCAGGTGCAGACAACTCAAGGTGTGTTGAAAGCCGATGCAGGCAACAGGAGCGGTAGCAGGTGGGCTGCTCTGCTGCGACTGAACTCCAAAAACGATCGTCGGTGTTGGTTGTTCTTGCTGCTGCTGCCCCGCTCACGGTGAGGTCGATCGAGTGGTGGCGCAGGCGGCTGCTGCAGCAAAGCAATTTGGCTTGGACGATTGCTGGCGTGTTACTTCGTGCAGAATTTCTATTCGTGTCCCCAACGATGATGATGGACGGTACATTTTGTAACATCACTAAGGATACGGGTGTGTTACACCTCCCACGTTAAGTGTCGTCGACGCCGGGACTCCCCCTCTTCCCCACTATGATTGTTTCTTTCCGAAATACCATTTTTCATTGTGTTTTCTGTTGATGAAATAAATTGAACAACCATTGATCAATGACATGTCCATGTCCAGCTTCGTCACCAACCTGCGTTGTTCACACACTTTGCGTTGTGTCCCATTTCCTAATGTGATTTGACTTCGTATGCGCGATCATTACATAATTGCAAAGATATTGTCGTGTGTTGTGGATCTCAGGCAAATGGTGTTATTTGTTACCTTCGGTAGAGATAAGTTCGGCAAACCATGAAAAAAAACCAACACAAGGACGGCCCGGGTATAAGACGGTCGCAGTTTAACCACAGAAATGAGCACAAAAGCAAAGAAAGGCTTATTGGTGAAACGAGAGGTGAAACGAACATCTCCAACATGCAGGAGAGGAAGTCAATGATTGGAGGCACGGCCAGAAATTAGACAGAGGAAAAGGTAAAAAAAAAAACGCGTCAAAATATCGGCGGAAACTCTCTGCTTCTTTCGATCATTTGGAGCCGCCTCCCAGTTTGGTCGGCAGCGGCTTTGGCCGAAAGCTTAGCTCTCGTCCGAAACGGCTCGTACTCCTGGGCATATAAAACAACCTCCTCGTAGGGCCGAAAGCGGACTGTGTCGCAGAGAACCGCCCGCATCGAGATCGGTTGCACGTCAGGTTCGGTTATCTGCGGCCGTAAGATCAAATCTTTAACTTCGGCGATGACATTGGGGAAAAGCCCGAGAGGTGTGGCAAAGTTAAGGTGCCGAAGTTGTGTGCACTTATAAAGAGGCGCCACGGTCTCGAGACAAACTCGCATGTCGAGGGCCTCGAGGTTGGGGCACAATTTGGCTATCTCTTCGAGGTCCTCTTCAGAAACAGCCTCGTACGCTTCGATATACAGACGGCGCAGCCTCCCGAAGTCGGCCCGACCCGCGAGGTTCAGGGCGTAGCGAAGTGCGGCGTGCGGCGGGGGGGCGTCGAGTCCTACACCGGAAAGGTATAGATTTTCCACAGTAGAAGACACTCTGGCAAGGACTTCGAGAACCTGTGTTGTATAGGACTGCAGCCGAAGTGTAGTTATCAACGGCCAAACTGTCGGTGTTGTGAACGGCTCGCTTAGAAGGACTTGGATGCTCAATGATTGCAGGTTCGGCAACCGTGCGAGGATTGCGTCCATTGCTAGGCTCCCACAAAGAGAGTTCTTTAACAGTCTCGCCAACCGTAGGAGGAATGGAATTGGCCAAATTTACCACGCGCTCTGTGTTAACGTAGTCAAAGTGAAGGGCACGTAAAGGAGGTCCTGCAAGAAGAAACTCTCCCAGAGCTCGGCTATCCATTGTATCGGTGAGACCAATGGAGAGCGTCTGAATGGTTGGCAGATTATTCAATAGCAGAAAAAGCAGAGGGGAATTTTTACAATGCGCAACCCACAAACTCCTCAGACGCCAAGGGAACCGGAACAGTTCTACGCCCGGCGCGAAGGTCACTTGATACTATTCCAGCCTCTTGACCCCACCAGCGATAGGCTCGAATGCCGCAGACACCTCCTCGGTGACCTCCATGTCCGTCAGGTCAAGCCTCGTCGGACGAGCACCGGCCCTCTGAAGCATCCTCGCAAAGCCAGCAGCCTCCTTTGGCGAAACGCGGTAGAAGCGGAGCTCTTTGACCCAGGTCAAGGGGCTGCCCGCGCAATCGAGACGGGCCAAGACATCATCCTTCTTGTGCGGTTCCAGCATCAGGTCGCCGTCGTCGGGGTCGTCGTATTTGTCGATGGTGGTTGACTGCTGATTGCTCTCGTGGGTCGTCGGATACGGGCTGGGGCCGCTGAGGCAGACCTTTGCGAATACCACAGGGCGCGCGGCGGCCGCCCAGGAGCGGGATACGCGGGCAGCACGCGCGGCGCCAGCGCGGCCGAGCTGCTGCACGATGGCGTCAACCACGACCTGCGGGAAGATGTCGCTACCTGATGTAATTCATAGCTGGCATTGGGTGTATGTGATGAATGAGTAGAAAAAGGGGTAGAACCAATCTTTGAAATGATGACTGAATTCCAAAGGTAACAATTAAGAGCAGCCATTAATAACACAAAGTGGTGAAATCAATGAATATTCAGATGAATGATGGCGTATTTGAAAAGCAGGTGCAAAAGAAGACTATGACATCACAGCCCATCAACAATTGGTATCAAGCCATCGTCTTCCTTGATGGTTGACATATGGAAACAGCTCTCTGAATTTAAAATTGAGCTGAATAACGATTGCTATTACCTGATGATAAATGAGTGGAAATCACCGTGGCCAATAGGGTGTGGAAAGAATGTTGAAACCCTTCCTGAAAGCGTATGTTGAAAAAAATATAACAATATATTGGTGAAAACAAATTATGGCCCCAGCTATGGGTTGAAGGGCTGCAAGTGGAAAGGGGGGTGGTAGCCGGTGCTGTAGGAGGGTGGTGAAAAATATAAATTGCAGCCCTTAGCCAAGTTGAAAAAAATTGACACATCATGTCAGTGGATCGATTGACGACATGATACATCAATTGACGACATCTTCATCTGCAAAGTCACTTGCACAGACAGATAGCCACTTGTGTAAGTTGTCGTCGATTTAAACTACGACATCTTGTACAACCAGCAGTCAGAGTCCCCTGTCTGTGTAAGTGACTTTGCAAATGAAGATGTCGTCAATTGATGCACAGCCACCTGGAAGATGTCGTTGTTTCAACAACATTTGATCTGTTCATATCAACGTCATATATTGAGAGCAACACATAATGCGACAGGGTAGAAGCTGGCTTGGAAGGAAAGATATGGATGGAGGAACAACGCGGTATAATGAAGAGAAAGATTTGATATCCCTAGCATCAACACGAACCAGAAGGTCGACAATTACACCCACTCTAATTTTTTTCACGCCATCAGGTGTGTCCACCTCATGAACCAAGCCGTGCTCCTTAATGAACTGCGACCCAGCCACACATGTACAAGGTAACTTGATGGCGAACTGGTAGACAACCTTTTGAGATTGCACTTAGTAGATTGGTAGGTGTCTGCTTTAACTGCGTCGTACGTGATGTGGTAACAACATTAGCAGGTGAAGGCAGACTGCCAGCCGGCGCAGGTAGTAACGCTATTGTTGGTGTCACAGCCGGTGCGTCATGTGGTGCGATGGCTGCTGGTGCCTCCTGAGATGCCTAAATGCCTGGCCAGCAACCGGTAGACCATTGTCTGTTGGGGTGGAGCTGGCGCGACAGCAGCGACCTGGACGACCTGCTGGACCACGAAGATAATCATAGTGAGCACCAATGCCGAGCGGATCTAGAAAATGACGTTTAGATGGAGCTCAACGTTGAGACTATACTAACACAATGCTCCACAAAGACAGCCTCGGACTTTGACCCCAAATAGCGGCGCATGGATACCAGGAAGTGTATTAAGTGGAGCCTTCGTACGCAGCTCTGCGGGTGATTTGACACCTGGATTGGTCGCAATAAGTGCTTACAGAGCGTTGTTCATTTCCAGCGTCCACTTGGGCGGCACCATTGTTTTGTAAACTTTCAAAAGGCGAAAAGAGCAGTACGGAGGGGGTGGAAAAGGGAAAGCAACAGCCCTTTCCACAGTTTTTTTCCGCAGTTTTATGGACATTCATATCGCATCAGTTAATTTACCCTTATATTAGTAAGAGTTGTCGTACATCATTTCTAGCGGGGTGCAGATAAGGCAGACCGTTACATCACATCAAATCAGCGGCAGTCAGCCTTAATCGTGCATCAAACAGTGACAAATGAAAGTCAGTGTGCGACAAATGACGACATGCGAGTGGCTGTGCATCAATTGACGACATCTTCGTTTGCAAAGTCACTTGCACAGACAGATAGCTACTTGTGTAAGTTGTCGTTGTTTTAAACAACGACATCTTGTACAACCAGCAGTCCGAATCCCCTGTCTGTGCAAGTGACTTTGCCTATGAAGATGTCGTCAATTGATGCACAGCCACCTGCTTGTCGTCATTTGCCACACACTTATGTGCATTTGTAAATTGTCGCTGTTTGATGTACCTTCAAGGCTGACCACTGCTGATCTAATCATGCCACTTGGTTGTACCTTAAGGACCACGGAATAATACTTGCCGTTATGCAACCTCACGAAGGGTCCAGCCAAGTCTCAAGCTATCTGCTTCTACAAATATTGGCTCACCGCTGGTGAGGCTGGAAGCTGCCTGAGCCGCAATTTTCACCCACTACCTGCGTCAGTGCAGTGCCCAAAGCTCATGTACCAGTATGCTTATCAAGGAGCACGACGTGATTCAAGACGTGGACACAATGGATAGGGCGAAAAAGCTGCGTGTTGGTGTAATTGTAGACCTCCTTGTGTGAGCTGATGCAAGGGAAGGCAGGGCATGGTGAAGGATACTATCTTTGGAATCTGTATCTCTCATTTTACATGTGTTTCTCCTGTCTGTTTTTATTTATATTGGTCTTCTCTTTGCCAATCGAAATTCTCGGAGAAAAAGATCACTTTTAACTGAGTAGTGACATCTTCCTGTCTGTGCAAGTGACTTTGCAGAAGAAGATGTCGTCAATTGATTCACCAAGGCTACACTTGTCGTCAATTGGTCCACTGATGTGATATCTGTCGTCTTTTATTCAACAAGCATTGGCAAAG
>JADGKE010006478.1:0-16437 GCA_026954515.1 Cladochytrium tenue
AACACCCTCCCTGAAACACCAGCAACAAAATTGGGCCAATGCACCAGCCCCAGTGCAGGGGGTGCCCTGTCTGACAGTGTGGAGCTACCCAGCTCAGACTTTACTGGCAGAGAGAGGGGAAGCAGGGGCACGCCGCAGTACCCACATAGCACCTGTGTGTTGTGTTTTGGAACGGGGCCACTCCAAAAACCATCGTCACAAAAATCATTGGCCCAATTTTGTGACCCACTGTACTTCCTTGACCGGGTGAAGCAAATGAGGCGGTGGAGATTGGTGTAAATGGCTGGGGTCCATGTACGGCACGAAGTCGGTGCAGAACAAAAGTGTGATAGACTATGATATCCGAGCTTACGATGAGTGTGGTGTGTCGGGGGCAACTGCAGGAGGGCTGATCGTACCGAATACGGCGACAAGGCGAGAATCTGTATCGTGGCCTTGTTCACCAGGATTCAGGGGACGATATCAAGTCATCGATGGGCACATGGTGCGACTTTATGAATAAGGAAGCAGTGATCTTGGAACAGGCTGGGAGGCCTGTGTTTGAACTTTGAACTGAGACTCTTCTGGCCCTCGCAAAGCGAAGTCCATGCCCTGGTATGTACTTCCTGTCCCCCACAACCAATGCCGCCTGAAAAACTGGAAACTTAAGTGTGACTACCGCACAATTGCACATGTGCTGCTGCTTCTGAGCATCTTTTGTTTGGACTTTATCCCGCGTGCGGCGCGTGCTGCTGTGCTTGCGCTTTATTGGGTGGCCAAGCCACTGGTAACGTAAGCGCCATATGGGACTCGTGAAGGACCCCGCGACGCCCCAGCCAGCAGCGACTCCCGCAACTGCGTCCGCCCGCGCCAGCGCTGCCGAGCACCGCCTTGCGCAGCTGCTCAACCTCGCACCGTGCCCGGCTACACAGCTCGCGCAGTATGCCGCCACAGGCTGGCGGCGACCCACCGGCAGCAACGGCGGCTTTCTAGTCTGTCCTGCGTGTTTCGACGCTTCGCTGTCGCACACGCCGCATGCCGCGCTGTTCACCTCTGCTGGAACGAGCCCCGGTGGCGGCATCGCTTTCCGTTGCGGCTTCTCGCTTCCGTGGGTGCGCGTCGCCTGGACGTGGATCCTGCGCCGCGGCATGTGCGATGTCGAATTGTTGGTCCGTGTTGCAGCAGTTTCGTCCAAGGACGGCTTCTGTCCCAATCAAAAGGTCTCAGCCGGTGTGAGCAAGCCGACCGCCGTGCGCACCTGGTTCACCATGCGCGATCCGGTAAACGGCCGCCTGATGGTCGAGTGGACAATCTGCTCACACTGTTGCGCGGCTATCGAGACCATCCTGCCGCCTTTCCGCGACTACAAGCTCCTAGTGCCTGCTGCACTCGAGCCATGTGAGGCCAGCTGCGATCTTGTACCTGGAAGCAATCGCATGTTGCAATACGCCAATGAGATGATGGACTTCGCATGGAAGTCCATCGACACCGGCAGGATGGCCGACCTAAGGCCGCTCGCGAATTATATTGAGGATTTTGCCACAATTCCGCTCTGTCCGCGAGGGACACCGACTAGCGGTCCATGTTACTTAATCCTGTTCCTTGACTTGGCTGTTTGCGAGGAATGTTACAATGAGGTAGTAATGAGGCGGAGGCTCGCTACTTCCGTCACGGAGGACAAAGCTTTCGTGCAAAACTGGACATGCCAACTGTACTCGCCGCGCTCGCGGCGGCTCTTGGCCCAATGCGAGTCGGTGTCAAACCAGGACAGCTGGAATACTTTCCGCCAGTGGGCGATAAAGCGCGCGGACAAAGAGCGCGAGACGCGGCTGCGGGTCCAGCAACTTAAGGCGCAAACCGAGACTCTTCGCTGCATCATCGACTTCTACTCCGGCTTGGCAGAGCTACGGGCCATGTCGCTGACCCACGAGAGGAAGCTCCGGCAGCTGCGCGGATCCGACGATGGCGCAGGCGCCGCGAGTCAAGGGAATTCTTTGCAGGATCGGGTCGACGACGATAAGTTTCGGCTGAGGTCGGTAAGCGAGGAGATTGAGCTGATCGAACGTGACTGGAGGGACTTCTGGGAATAAGTTTGCAATATTGGCGTCGTCAACTGCGCGCCAACATCTGTCGTATAAGGGGCCATTTTTGAAGGTCATTTTAGCTGGAGCGTGGAGCCTTTAGGATTCTGGGCTTATCTGTTGAATGTCTTGCCGGATTCAGTGCTTTCATTAACCCTTTACTCTTGAACACACCATCTTCGAACACAAATAAGTTGTAAACTCGGAATAGTTTGTTTGCTCTGCTCTTGTGTTTTTTTTTTTTCAGTTTCGTGGATTATGAGTGACCTTCGGACTCCTCAAGCCTGACACCGGGAATATTAAGATTAGTTAGCGATTAAGTTGTGTATGTTGTGGATATTGCTAAAATTCCAATGCTCCAAAATTTACATTGGGAGAGGCGCTAATGGGCCTGTCTCTTGTCTCTGCCCCCGGTCATGCATGTATGCACGCACACACAGGCACGAAGTGAGCTGGTCACACACACACACACACACACACACACACACACACACACACACAGCCAACAGAAAAGTGGGGAGAGCGACCTGTTGGGACAGGGCGCGCTCTGCGCTCTGGTCGCGACCAACCCGCTCAACCCAACAAAACACGATTACCTGCGACGACGCCGCACCAGCAGGCGTTGGCGTTGAAGCCGGTGTCCAAGTTGAAGGGAGGCAACGGCGACGGGGGCGACGACACGACGACGGCGGCTGCTGACTTGGTCTTGTCTTCTTGTCTTATATTGCTCCTCATCCCCCTCCCTAGACAGTTTGTGCGGCTCTCCGGCTGACTCCTTGGCTTCGCGGCGATCGCCTCAGTCGCTGCTGCGTATTCTTTGCCGACTGCCATGATCCGCAACGGCGGCGACCTCGACAGCGGCGACCGGGCCTTCGCCTCCAGCCCCTCGGCTCTCCTCCGTCGCCCGTCGTCGGCCAACCCGCGAAAGATGAAGATCTCGAGCCCAATGCCTGGGCCAGACCAGACCCCGCCCGATGGCGCCATTCCAATTGAGCAGCACTCCAAACCCGATCGGAAGATGTCCATGCGCTCGCGCAGCGTCGACGCCCGCAAGTCGCAGCGCACCGCCGCTCGGCAGCAGCGGGCTGCCGCAGACGACGATCAGGGCCGCTTCAACCTGTTCACGCCGCGGGGCCGCAACAACAACGACGATGCCGGCCACGATGGCTTCGGCAGCCGGCCGGGCAGGTTCGGCGGTCGTGATGAGGATAATCCGTTTCGTGGCCGCGCCATTCCCTTGGTCGACCAGGGCGGCGTCGGGAGTGCACGATCGTCACCCATGTCCAACCCCGCTGGAATAAACAGCGACACTCCCACACCGCCGCCAGTGTCACGATCGCGCACCAAGCACGACGTATTTGAAGAGCTCGAGCAGTTCATCCGTGACCCGGTTGGCGCGTCGGCTGCCCCTTCCGGCCTGCCACTTGGCCCCCTTCCGGGTATGCCACCAAGTGGAGTCTCACGCGATCGTTTCGACGCCCCCCACCTTCCTTCGAATGACTCGTTCGGGGCGCCATCCGGCCACCCATTTGATATACCCCGTCTTCCGTCCAATGATTCCTTCGGAATGCCCGCGCGCTCAGGTGGCCGTGGCACTCCAACGTCATCCGGAAGGGGCTCGCCGGCCGCCTTCTTCACCCCGCAGTCCCCGCCGCCACCGCCGCCGCAGATTTTCCAACGAAAAACGTCCCAGGACGGCTTCACGTTCCCGATGCAGCCCCAGCCGCGGTTCACTCCCTCTCCCTCCGGCTCGCCACAGATGATGAAATCGTCGTCGCCGCACGGCTTTGCTGGTCCTGTGCCGGCTTCTGCTATTACCCCCGGGGAGGCACTATTTTATCCAAAGCGCCCTTCTCTCGATCACAGTACCGGTGGACCATCGGCACGTCCTTATGGCGTGGGCGTCGGCCCGCCGCCGCCAATGCCCGCATTCATGGGCCCAGCATCGGCACTCCCTGCGTATGGCCTCGCCATGGTGTCCAAGAAGCGCCCTTCGGAAGCCACTGCCACCAGCGCTGCGGCTGTTGCGGCCTCGCGCCAAGCGGCTGCTCGCGCCGTCGGTGGTCGTCGCCCTTCGAACGAGCCTGCCGTTGTCGCCCCGCGCTTACCCACAAACCGGCCGCCGCCATCCATGCCAACGGGTCCCCAGAACCCACGTGCATTGATGAACGCACCCGCGCTCCCGGCTGCGCGTAATGCGGCCACCACCACCACCACCACCGCCTCCTCTATGTCAGCCACGATGGATGAGTTGGCCGCCTTTCTGAATCGTCCGGACGTTAGATCTTCGATGCTTTCGACTGATCCGCTGTCAGATGTGAATACAAACGGCTCGCGTCCGTCTGTCCCATCTCTCGGCCCTCGATCAAAGTCGACTGGTGGTGCCCTTGGGTCGTTTGCCAGCAAGTTGTCTCCGGGCTCGTCAACGCCGAGTGGCACGACGATGCCACAATCGAATGCGGCAGGGGTAAGATGAAGATTGTGCTCTTGCCGCGGTTGTTGTTAATCGTTCGCAATTTTACCGCCTACGAACTTTTCGTACAGAAACTGGAAATGCTGCTCCGAAACAGCGGCTTTCAAAATTTCGACGACGCTTCGTCGACTTCTTCACGCGATAGCCACCGCTCACAGGGCGCCGAGCCGAGGCGCCAGTCGCAGCGTGACCGCACCGACGCTCGGGCGCCCCCCGCCCTCACCCCACCGACCAGTGCCCCAGGCGCTCCAGGTCGCACACTCTTGAGCCCCACAGTCTCCCCATCATCATCCATGCCGTCCTCGCCGGCCACGACCGTGGCTTCGGCCATCCCGTCTACCCCAATCCCTCCGACGCTAGCGTCGCAGCTGGACTCGCTGTCGCCGTCCAAGAAGTCGTGGGCCCAGAAGCGCCCGATGCCGTCCTTGTCGGCCGCCGCTACCGGCGAGGCGAGCGCCTCCACAATCGACAAGTTGGAGGGCCGAAAACCAGCCTCGGCGCCTGCATCGCGTGGGAACTCCGAGAGGGCCGAGCCCAAACCTGTCGTTGGAGAAAAGGATACGCCGGATTCGCAGCAGCGCGTCCCGGTTGGTGGCGGCGAATGTTTTATTGCTTGCTTCCATTATATTACCTCACACGACGCATAAATCCCCACTTTCCCCCACCCTCGCCACGCCCTCACAATTATTCATCGTTTCAGATCTCATATAGCAAACAGAACCCGGATCCGGCGGCAAACGCTCCCACAAAATCTTTTAAAGTTGGTCAGGACGCTGAGGTATGAATGACTCATATGTCTACCCCACTCAGTTTGCTGCTCAAAATTTACGACTCGATTTTCCTCTCAGGTTCCCACACCCCGTCCTATTTTGCGACAGCAAGTAGATTCTCCTAAGAATACGCCCCCTATCTCACCGACAAGCACCACTCCACCAGGCGCCCCGACCTCTCCCATACGGACTAAACCCGCGGATGGCGGTTCTAGACGGCCATCGGCTGCTGCTGCTTCAGGAAGCGAGTTGGCCTTGGCGTCTGCTAGCGCGCGAAACGGCCCCAGCTCTCGGCGCCCTTCCGCCGCACGCGCTGGACCTCGCTCCCCTCCAGAATTTCCGCAAGCACTCGGAGGCACATCGGCATCGACATCCTCAACCGCCATCGCCGAACCTAGAGATAGATATGTTGCGCCTTCGGAACCCGCTGCAGCGTACCGCAGGCGCCCCTCTGCCCCCTCCACCAGAACTGCTGCCTTGGCAGCTCTCACCAGCCAGCTGGAGGAGACCATGAGGACCCTCGACAACGCCCCGTCATCCCCGCCGCGTGCTGAGACCCGCTCCAAGTCCGTCGGGCCCCCACGCAGGCCGCAGCCCGCGAGTACTGCTGCTGTGCCGGCAGCCAAACCATCCGGTCCGCCCTCCGGCCGGCCTCCGCCGGGGTATGTACCGACGCGGTCGGATGGCCGGCGCCCGTCGGCGGCTGCAGTCGTCTCCCCGCCCGGGGCCGGTAGCACCGGCGCATCCAAGGAGAAACTGGACCTTCTGCTTCAAGAAATGCTGTTCGAGAGCGGCATGGAACCGTTCGAGCGCGGGCTCGCAGGGCGACCCGCTGCGGCCAACGGCGCCGTCTCTGCGGCTCGCGACAGCCGGCCCGCCGCTGCTTCGTCACGTCAGCCGGATGCTGCATCCCGCCCGAGCCTGGCAACTGTACTGCAGGCTTCGGTCGAGCGGAGCTTCTCGCCAACCCCCGACCCCGCGGTGGCGGCGAATCTACCCTCATCCGTCGCGAGGGACCTGTCGGGCCAGGGATATTCCGAGCGGAGGTCGCGCCAACCGCCACCGAAACAGCAGCAGCAGCAACAGGAATTCTCTCCGCCTCTGCAGCAGCAACCTCACGCTCCAGATATGCACCCAGATGCCGTGCAACGCCCACCTGCCTCCCGTGACACTCAGCGTGTGTCCCACCACGAGCGCGTGGATCATCGTGCCCACGGGAGCCCTGGTGCTACCACCCCGCGCACCCAGCAATCTCCAGCTCCCATGACTGCTTCAGCCCCCAGCACTGCCGCTCCTGCTAACACCCCAGCTCCAAACACAGTCCCTATTCCATACAATATGTGGTCGTCTCCACCATCGCGCGACAATCAGTCGGCAGCCGCGGCTACAGCCAACGACGCCGACGCCACTCGAGTTGCCACCGTGGACTCGGACCGACCCGACCGTACCCCGCGCTTTCCAGCCGCCGCTTCGAGGCCCTCTCGCTCAGTTACAGCCGAAAACGAAGGTGGCGAGGCTGAAGCTGATAGGCCTGCCCCGCGCTCGCGGTCTCGCTCGCGAGCCCGCCCCACCGCCGCCGCCGCCGCCACCACCGCCGCTGCTGAGCCGACCGACGGCGACCCTACCACGTACCGACCTGCCCCGCGCTCTCGCTCCCGTTCGCGCGCCCGTCCTGCAGCCGACCAGCGAGGCCCGCTGCCGCCTCCCGCGGCCTCTGATTTCCCGCTGATGGCCGCCGCCGCCGCCGCCTCGGCCGCCTCGGGATCTACAACCTCTGCCGCTCTGCTGCCACCGCAGGCGAACCCTTCGCTGCTGCACGACGCACCCGCCACGATGTCGGACCGGCCGTATGAACGCCCTACACCTGCCTACCAAGCCTCCGCCACTGCGTCAGGCCGTAAATCGTTCACATCGGCCGCCCGCGTGCAGCCCCAGCAGCACGGCCCCGCCGCCACCGCAAACGTCGACGAAGCGGTTGCTGCCGCAGGGTCATCGGCCGCCCGTCGCAGCCGTGCCGCCCGCGACATGGAGCTGGACAAGGCCGGCGCTGCCGCCCTATTCCACGCGCGCGACAGGCCGACGGGTGCCGCAACGGCCTCTGACGCCTCAACCCCGCGCGCCAGGACTTCGCGCCCTGCGCCGCCGAGGCAGGCCACATCAGCAGCAGCTGCTGATGCAGGCCCCTCGCCACCGTCGCCTCTGGAAGCGCACGTTGTGCCGTACTCTGCGCCATCCGTAATGCCTGAATCGTACACTCGCCGCAGCCGCTCTGAGCAGCGTGGTCCCGCTGCCACTGCTACCGCAGGTGCAGAGCCACCGCGCGCTACAGCTGCTGCTGCTACCGCTGCCACAGGCCTTGCGCTGGCTCCGTCGTCAGCCTTAGATCACGCCCCTTACACCCCTCACCCGCCCGACCATCGCGCGGCGCCCACGTCCGCCTCGACAGACGATCATTACGGGCCCAGCCGCCATGACGGCTCTACCGCTGCCGACGAGGACGACGACGACGCGCCGTTAGTCATCCCGCGCCCGTCCGACGCTAGATCCATCACGCCGCCGCCGCAAGCTGAAACCGCCTCTGCTAACGATGCCGCCACTGCCGAGGCCACCGAATCCGGCTCGGCCGCTGCACCGTCTGCGGAATCGGCTGCCGCCTCCGCTGCACCCGCCGCCACTACTGCCGCTGCTGCCCCCGCAAAGCAGTTCTTCATGGGCCTGTTCACGTCCATGTGGGGTGCCAAGCCTGCCGCCGCCGGCGCTGGGGACACTACTGCCGAACCCGCCGCCGGCGCTGACGGCTCAGAGGATGCTGCCGCCGCGGCCGCCACGGCCACAGCGGGTAATGTGCCCACAGACGGCGACGAAGCGGAGATCCCTGGCGAGCCACAAACGGAAGCGGTGGCGGAGGTGGCTGCTGCCGCGGCGATGGGGTGACAGTCCCGTTGTTCTTCTTTTGGTTGCGTCCTGTGTGCCTTCGTGCCTCCTGCCTGCCTCCCTGCCTGCCTGTCTGCCCCTTTTCCTTTCTTTTCTCTTCCTTTCCCACTCCTTTTTTCCCACCCTTTCTTCTCTCCCACACACTTTGCTTTTGCGTTCCCCCCTCTGGCGTGCTGTGCTCGCGCCAAATTTCGTCCGTGTGGCTTATTTTTTCTTTCCCATCTTCATAGTTTTTTCTTTGTGTGGCAGCGAGGAGTGTCTGGCTGTCCAGGGTGTCGCTGTGTGACCTCGTCCTCTTTCGTATACTTTCAAGACACGCAGACAGGCCGTTGTTGGGAAGACAATCAAGCAAACAAAATTATTAAAAGAAAAAAGTTTAGGGTGTCCCCGTTTCCAAAGATAGCACTGCGGCACCTTGAGAATGGAGCCGCCGTCACCGCCACCGCCGCCACCGTCCCCGCCGTCCCACGCACGTCCGCCACCGATCCCGCTTCCACGCCTGCTTCTCCTCCGCCGCCACCAACCCCACTTCGTCGAACTTCCGCCTCCCCCACTGCCGCCACCGCGGTCCGGCCTCCGTCGCAGGTCCGGCGGCCCGCCTATCTCTGCTGTCTCCGTCGCCGGCTCGAGCTCCACTGAAACCGAGGCACCGACGACAACGGAGGACTCGGACAGTAGCGGCTCATGGACTGCCGACTACACGTCGTCGTTGTCGTCGGAGGGCGGTTCGGGCTCCGGAGAAACAGATGCCTCGGACCCGACTTCAGACAGCACGGCTGAGTCTGGAACGTCGGGAGGAGGTACGAAGTTGCGAGGTGCCGGTCACGGCGCGACGAAAGTGGCCATTAGCTCGTTAACACACACCCCCCCCCCCCTCTCTCTCTCACAACGGCCACCTGCTGCCTCGAAAAAATTGCGCGTCGATTATCTCCACTCTCCATTTGTTTCTCAAAGAAGAGACTTCAATTTCCGATTCCACGGGGACAGCTGCTCAAACGACCTCTGGCGGTGGCAGGTCGACTTCGTCGACCATTCAATCTACTACCGGAGGTGGGTTGCTTCATGTATTTTGGTCAGCGTCTTGCCTGACAGCATCCATTAGGTAGTTCCGCGACCTTTATTTCCTCGGCTGGGCAACGCACTCTCGCGAGCGACTCTTCGGTGACCCACACCGCAACTGCGACTTCTGCCTCCTCGCCCTCGGTTGCTTTCTCGTCAAACTCCTTTACCAAATCCGCCAGCACTACAACGGCGACTGCAACAGCCACACTCGCCGCCACCGCAGCCCCAACAGGTCTCGCCCCAGCCGTCTACGCCGCCATCGTGGCCGCCGTCGCCATCGCCTTCATCGCCGTGGGCATCCTGCTGTGGCTTCGGGCTCGCCGATCCCGTCACGCCTCTAGTGACTCCCCCGTTGGCGACACCAACCCTGAACACCCACTACCGCGCGCACCTTCGTCGAGCGCGAGTGTTTCATCCGGCAGCCACCCAGGTCTGCGCGGCTCTTTCGCAGCTGGCACACCCGCTACCGCCGCCCCTCAAGCCACGCCCAGCACCAGCCCCGCCGTCGGCCCGGTCTTCCCGTCTGTCTGGCTCACCACGTCGTACGCCCAGCCGACGGGCTCATCTCGCACAGCGCCTTCGGCGGCAGCCGCCATTGGCGCGTCTGCCGCACAGGACGTGGCTACCGCCGACCCGCCAGAATCCGTGCGCCGCCAGCGACTGGCTAACAGCTGGGGCTCCGCCGCGACAAGCTCGAGCTCTAACGCCTCCGGCGCAGGCGGTGCCCCAAGCTCCACTGGCGCTGCCATTGACGGCCACCACCCGGCCGACTCGCCGCAGGATTCGCTAAAGGACGCGCCGTCACCCCGCTGGGCCACACTCAACCGCATCCCCGGTGCGAGCCTCCCGAGCCCTACCGTCCCGCTCGCGGCGGACCTGCTGCACGGTGACCAACTGACAGAACCCGCAGTGGCCGCAGCAGCCGCAGTAGTCGCAGCCGCCGCCGCAGCAGCAGCGGCTGCTACAGTCGCGACGGCTGCGCCGCCATCTCAGTTCGCTCCACCCCCCGCTCCTCCGCTCCTGGCACCAGCGACCCTGCCGTTCCCCGCCGCAATCCCAATGCCACTCGACGGGATGTACTCCCCCGTGCTGTTGTTCGCCCCTGGCTGGATGCCGCTCATGGTCCCACCACCACCCCGCCTCGCCGCCTCGCTCCCCACAGCTGGCGGTCAGCTACCCGGGCCCGACTCACCGTCCTGGCCCGGCTTCGTGCTTGCCACAGCCCCTGCCAACCCGGGCACTGTCGCCGGTGCCACTGTCGCGTCGGTGTTGGGCTTTCCGTCCGCAGCTACATCGCCCTTCGCCCCAGCACCTCCTCCTCTGTTCGACACAGCTCCTCAGTGCACGCCCAGAGCCTCGGTGCCCCCATCCCAAGACCTGGCGCCGCCGCCGACAAGCGTCCCACCCCTCTCACTGCGCGCCGCCTCCACCCGCCGTATCCACCGACGTGTCCGCCCCACCGCCTCCGCCACCCCGCAACGCGCAAGCATGCCGCCGTTGTCGGCGGTAGCAACCGCGGCCTCCCGCTTGCCTCATGCCCTCATCCTTGTCAACCGCCTGTCGTCTTCGTCCTCGTCGTCTATGCAGTCCTTCCACTCGTGCCCAACCGGTCCCGGCTCGCCTCCGTCCGACATCGCCGCAGGCAGCGTCGCTGTTGGTCGCGACCGTGCGTGGACGCCGTCGTTGGCGTCGCCACCGTCCGGCCAGACTGATTTCGCCACTGCCAACACAGACCCACCTACCTCCCCCTCCACCGTCATCAAATACGTGAGTTTTGTTTTGCCTGGATGGCGCCGGCGACGACGCAGTGCACCTACTTCCATTTCACCTCGTCTTGCTATTCCTATCTCGCATCCACTCCCCCGCCCTTCAAATTTCCCGCGTCAATGCTCTTTCCTATCTAAACGCGCCATCATACGTCTACCCAGCTGCCCTCACGTCGTAGCGTCGAGATCCTCTCCGGCTTGGACGACTCCCCCTTCGCGGGCGCCCGCATCCGCTCCGTCCCCTCCGACGCAACAATCTACCCTGCTGCGTCGGCGCCCGTACGACCAACGGCCGCACGACTGGCACCGGCGGCTCTTTCCGAGTCGTCCGACTCCTTTTACTCCCTTCCAGCGTCGCCGTGAAAACTTGCCGCACTGCATCTTCGCAGGCCGCCGGAAAGGGGAGGACGTAGCGATTAAAGTGGTGCGAATGGTTGGACAACCATGGTAGCGAAATTCCAAAAGTTTATGGCCGCTCCAACTTAAGGGCTGGCTTTAGAGCTGGCTTTAGAGCACCAAGACCCTTGGGGGAGCTGTGGGTGGTGATGTGTTATGAATAAAGCCAAGTCCGGGACCTTCCGAGGTGATCACGCCACATGTTTGGCCTCCCTGTCGTCCTGTGTCTGTTCCCTGAAATACTCCGCTCCAGCCCCCGCTCCCTCCCATTACTGCCCGTCCTCCTGCTCTTGATCGCTTCCCCTTCTTGCACCTCGCGTAAAGGGCCGTCAAGCTCTATCTCCGTTCAGCCACTCAATCCGCCCCAACTGAGTTTGCTCGGTTTGCTTCCTTGCCGAGAGCATGTGTGCGTCTATGACGTCATCTGGCAGCAGGCACTCAAGCACACACCAGAACGGCCAGGTAAGTCAAGCTTCCATGGTAGAAAAAATTAATATAGCCATGAATGGCCGTGAGCTGCCCTCCAACGACGATCCGGGGGGTTGTTGGCGGGTGGAGAAGTTGTGGCCAGTGGAAGGGAGCCGCACAGCTCAGGGATCTGACTGCGACTCGCACTTGACCGCTGGCTTCTTGCGATTTGGAGTGCTGGATGGACTCCAAATCACAAAGATTCTTAGTGCCAAGTGCGAGTCGCATTCAGGCGCCTTGAGCTGCGTACATCAAGCCCCTCTGCCACCGGATACAACTTCCCCATCGCCTGGCTAATTTTACACTTGGAGGGAGTGGGGTTGGGGGCGACTGCGCGTGGTGCGAGATAAACACGGGGGCCTGTGGCCGTGGTTGTTTCTTTGCTATTCGCAAGAAAAATATACGGCTAGCCGTAGTTCCCACCTGGTCGCCGATTGCATACACTCGGCATATGCCTTTCAAAATGATGGAGTGGAAATCGCGGTCGTCACCTCGGACGATCGTTGGCAGCGCTTTGAAGTTCTTCATGTGGCTGTTGAATGTCTCAGGATGTTCGCGGTGCCATCTGGCGGATGGTCATGAGACAATCAATGGACCACCTGAAGAGCTTCAAAAGAAAGTGTCAACAATCCTCCGAGATGACGAAACCCGGTTCCTCACGCTCATACTCCAGTCGCGCGATATGCCTGTCTAATGTTTTTGATGCACAAACTGAATAAACCGTAACTCGATGTAAAACCAACCAGCACAATCGCTTTCCATAATATTCGTGTGGGGAGAAGGGACAAGAGCTGTACATCCTTATGATTTGGGGAGAACTATGGGGGGGGCGGAGAGGGAGCAAATATAATGTGCAACGAACCGCGAAGCACAGGTTTGCACCGCTGTTCACCACCAACGCGTGCGCCGACGACGGTGCTGCAGCCAACGCCCGAGTGAACAGCGTCCACATGACCACGTTCGCCACCGCCATCGCAGTTCCGCGCACGGCCGCCTCGGCCGCCCACGCCTGCATCGCCGACGCTGCAGCGAGCTTGACGGCCAGCGTTGCAAGGGCCGCGGCGACACCAGAGGCTACGGCCAGGGCCACCCAGCCAGCGCCTGCCGGCGGTGGTGGTGCAGGTAGCGGCGCAACCGATGGCTTCACCATCCAGATTCAGGGGGGAAAAGCGGGGAAGATTCGCTGAAAGGTGAACAGAGGGAGGAGGTTAGGCATACAAGTAGTTAAGATAAGGGTAGAGTGGTGATTAGGAAGCTTCTAGCACTTCGACCTCTAAAAATCACCTCCACAATTAACAGTTCGACTATGTAGGCACCAGTTACTAGCAACCGCGTGTTTTCATTTCATCTTGACGGATTAGGTGTTGCTTAAGTCGGGCCGCGACGTCCGTTATTCCATTCCCACTGAAGGTAGTACCTTTGATATTTACGCAGCTTTCCCCTTTTATTGATCTCGATGAAATGCGGCATGATGCATGCAACCGAAGTCGAAGGAAGAAAGGGTCAAAATAGCCCTCCTACTCCCCCCCTCCCCCAGAGGGCCAGGGCGCTTATTGCGTTTGCTGCTTTACACGGAGATGCCGTGCTTTTTCAACGTATCCAGTGTGGCCTGGTGGCTGTCGTACTCGGTGATCCACTCCAGGTTAAAGTTTCGGCCCAGCATGCGTGTGGCGAAGGACATGACCTTCATGACCAGGTTGCCCACCTGCCCCGCGAACTTCGATGGGGCGTGTGAACGTTCGCCAATCGTGATCGCCTCCTTGCTGACAGCGTACGTTCTCGACGCCCGGATCTCGTACAGCAGTTCGAATGCGCGCTGCGGGTTGTCCGGAAGCTTCGACAGAAGCGTCGCCAGCGCTTCAGTGTCCTCGAGCGCGATGGCAGCGCCATTGCCGGCGAACGGGACCACGGCGTGCGCCGCGTCACCGATGATGACGCAGTTGTGCTTGTGCCATGAGGCCATGGGTTCCAGGTAGCTGAAGTTGACAGGGATGATCCGATTTGCCTTAGGGATCATCTGGCGGAACCAGTCTGGTAGGCCCCAGCGCTCGGCCATCTCGGCAAGGGTACTGCTCTCGCTGGCTACGTCCGCAGTCGCCTGCCATGCGCCGTCGAGTACGATCTCACCCCCCTTGCGCGCCTCGAACATGCACCACGCAGAGCGGCCGGGCGCGGCCAGCGACGCCCACGTGCCACGGCCCGTCGCGACGTCGGATAGGAATGTGAGACTGGAGTTGCTGATGCCCAGCAGCTCCCCGCCGTGTTCCGAGACACCCAGGTATCCGACGTATTCAGTGCGCACCGGCTTCACCTCGGGGAACAGGATGCCCCTCGTCGCCGAATTGACTCCGTCAGCGCCGACCAGGATGTCGCCGGCGGCCGAGGTGCCGTCCTCGAACACGGCGCGCACGCCGAGGGTGCCATCGGTAGGCTGCTCGATGGCCACGAGCCTCTTGCCAGCGTGCACGATCACGCCTTCCTTGCCCATCGCGGAGCTGATGGCCTTGGCAACTGACGAGCGCAGCGTGCCGAACATGCGGAGCTCGCTGTCCTTGTTGAAGACGGGCCAGTGCGTGATCAGCGTGCCGTCTAGCCTGAGGTAGTCGACGTGGTCGAGGTGGATCGCGTCGGGTGTGAGGTCGCCCAGAACGCCCAGTCGCTTGAGGACGCGCTGAAAGTTGGGAAAGAGAGTGAAGCCGCCGCCCACGTCGCCAGGCTCCCACACGCCGGTCTTAGAGGCCGGTTCAGCCCGCTCGAAGATTTCAACGTCATGTCCGTATCGCTTGAGGGCTAGCGCAAGTGCGGGGCCGGCAGTCCCGGCACCGATTATCAAGACCTTCATGTCGTGAGGGTCTGGGTTGGTTGGTGGGCGGTGGGTAAGGGCGTAAGGGGAGAGGGGGAGCGGAGAAGGCAAGCATGAAAGCAGATTGAAAGGCTTCTGTCCGTGCGTGCCTGCGGAGTGGGAGGCACCCCCACCTACGACCGAAGTCACTGACCGGTGGTCACACAACTGTGGTCACACATCTATCCATGCATAAAAGGATGTTTTTTTCCCGTGAAGGGTCCCGCTCCTCCCAAGCCAGAGAACGCTTAAAATAACGGCAATTGGATATCTCGATTAGTAGTTGGGGTTTTCAATTAGCGAGCATGAAAAAGTCCTCTAATTCTGTTCCCTGTGCAGCACAGATTGCATACCAAGAGACATAGTCTGACTCCCCCCTCCACCTCCTCCTTAGTAAAAGCACACCCAAAGATGATATTAATTCGTAAACCCTCAAGTGGGACAGACCTAAGATGTGGCTCAGTATTACGTCATCATTCTGACCTGCATTGCACTACGTCATCATCACCATCATTATGAGGGGCACAATAAGCTCGACTGCATTCTTACGCTGGCCCAGACCCATGAAGTTGGTCGTATTCACTTGTAAGACTTCTGTCAAAGAGGCCCTGAAGTTCGAAGTCATACTTCAGTACCCACGATCTTGGTGGCCGCCGGCAAGTAAGGCAGAACTGGCGGCCTCGCACGACAAGGTCTTGTCCAGAATATTGCTGCCCATGAGTCTCTAGTGTGACATCCGAGGGAAACTATAGGATTATTTGCACTGTCATGACCCCACGCCAGGATCCTGAAACGTTCGTGAGATTTCGCTGATAGTTGTTGTCCGTCGGACTAAGTTCCATCACTGCCCCCAGACGGAGAGAACAAATATTAACAACGGTTAAGGGATGGAAGGGGTAGGGATAGGACCGGCTGCGGGTGTTTCCTTTAGCAGTTGACACTTCGCGAGTGAGATTATAGCTGTCTGTGGGTCATATCCTACGTTTTTGGCTGTAGACTGTTTCGTCATCGGAGGTCGATCGGCGGTCTGTAAGTCAAAGGTTGAAGAGAAGGAAAGGGGGGAGGGGGAAGGGAGGGGAAGAGAGTGTGTGAGGGAGAAAGCGAGAGAGAGAAGGAAGAAAAGAGGGGAGGGGATTGAACCGGAGAACAGAGGAGGGGACTGGTAGCGACGGAGAGTGGGGAAGAAAGTCCGTCAGAGCGCACCAAGCAACAGAAAGAAGGCGTGTATTTGTTGGGTGTGCGCGAGGGGACGGCAGTATGACATTAGGCCGGCAAGTTGGGAGGATGAAAATGCAATAAAATCACATCAAATATGGGACAAAAAAAACCACGGCCGGTTAATCAATCCTTCCTGCCCCATCCGCCTCAGCGTCGGCACCACAATCCCTTGGAGCGAGCCCATGGAGGCGGGAGAGCGGAACGGGTGCGCGGTCGCGGGCAGGGCAGTGGGGGAGGCGGCGCCGGGCGGTAGCACGCCAGACGACAGCGGCGCGAAAGCGGCTGGCAAGGGTGGCAGGGGGTGGCCAGGGTTTGTTGCCACAGCCAGAGCATTCACTCGCAACACCACCCCAAACACAACTGCATCCTCACGCCCCCTACCTCCTCCTCCTCTGCTCCTTTTCCCACCCTCCCTACCACTACCCTTCCCGTCCCTTACCATGCGGGG
>JADGKE010006479.1:0-16397 GCA_026954515.1 Cladochytrium tenue
AATGGCTGACTGGGCACTACTAGCACTGGGCTGTAGACAGAAGCAGTCAGCCACAGCAGGATCAGCCACAGGCAAAACCATGGGGTCACTAGCCAGCCAGATTGCGGGCCGACGGAGCGGAGTTCCACGGCGGCGTGGCCGGATTTCGAATGCCGAGCCGATGTGCTACCGGCTCATCCTAATTCCAGCTCGATCCATGCAGAATTTACGCCGCAATAGCTGAAGCTAAGGGACTGCGACGGTCTGGCTGGTGGCCTGGCGGCAGGAGGGCAGCGGGATGGCGGTGGTCTGGCAGCGGGAGAGCAGTGGTCCGGTGGTGGCCAGCCGCAGCGGAGGGGTACAGTACCGGTTCGATACTGACCCAATACCGGACCGGACCGTACCGGCCAAACCCTACCTCACCAATGACTTTTTCCACAAAGCCCAGGCAAAAGTCCTAGCACCCACTTTCCTAGAAAAGGAGCAGGTTTTTTTATCAAGAAAGGACAGTTCCCCTGCACCTTCTTTACACCTAGCTCTTGTACATTCATTTTGTTCTTACTTTGCTATTCACTCACTACTTGCATCAGAGATTGCAGTCTGCATGCAACGAGGTCTTGCCAAGCTGAAGCACTACCATATGGCAACTAATGAGAGTGAGCACTGCACCCCGGCCATTGTCTTAATTCCAGGGGTCTGGATCAATGATATCATTGTCAATAATTTGATGTGATTGCGATGTATTTGTGGCCTGATGCCATCAGTATTGCATCATTTATGGAAATCATTGAGGTGTCTGGAATCAGCGTTGACACCACATGGTACCAGTTTGGTGCTGCAATTATGGAAAGTATGGGCCAAACCCTACGGAAGGCTGTGTAGATGTGCCCACGGTGTGGTTGCCTTCTCTGGTACGGTGGCGGATGGGTGCGGGGCAATCGATATCTTACAGGCTTCGACAATTATGTAAGAAGAAATGTAATGAAATATGTATTCAAAGAATATGGAGCAAAAAGGGTAATATCGAAGACATTGTATCTTTACAAAGAGACACACGGCAACCTAGCTAGTGCTTCTTCCCGCCATACATTGACTGCACACGAGACTTCGTAGGTCCTTGTGGACTTGCCGTGACGGACGACAACGGGAAGGCGCCGTATTCGCCCGAATTAACTTATTGTGGGCAGTTCCATTAGTTTAAAAACAAGAACTTGTTTCCTACCATTCAATCCGACAGCCCAACCATCCTCAAATGCTTCCTCGATTTCCACCATGTCGCCGACGTCCAAAGCAAGCTCGTCATCCAGCTTGGGTTGGTGACGAGCTCGCACGCGCATTCTCTTCTCGGTCGAGGACTGATTGGGCCGGTAGGAGATTGCTGTAGGAGTGCTTGGTACATCAGGTCCTCTGCCATCCTTTGCGGCTTCGCTGGCACCGCAAACGTGTGTGTATGACTCGCTGATAGGCATCTTCGCTCGACAAGTTCGACATCGAACCTTTGGCTCTTTCGGGGGAGCCTGTTGAGCAGGACCAACGTAAGTCGATGTTGTGACAGTAACCCCAGGAGTTTGATATGGATATGGCGCTGACGAAGCCATCGCATTGGGGGGTTGTTGGTTGTTGTAAGCAGCACCGCCGGCATTCGACGCATCCATCCCAATCCAACCAACCCGTCCAATCTCCTCTGACTGTTGGTAGTTTCCTCTCGTCGATTTCACGGAGCCAGAGCGAGAAAGTCCAAAGTCACTGCGCGTCGGTGATTGCTCGTCGAACTCGTCTTCCTCACGGAAGGGCTGCCCAGCTCGCGGATCGCCGAACGTCTCTGTGTACAGGCTGCCGACGCCTCTCCTATCGAATGTGCTATCACTGTCCAGACCGCCAGTGGCGTTGTTAAACCGGGAGGCGGCTGCAGAAGGACCAGGAACTGGGTATCTGGGATAAGTTCTTTCTTGTGGCAGATTGACCGCAGTTTCCACATCTGAATTCGCACCAGGTTGCCGGTCAACATATTGCTAGATAAAACTCAGCTATAGGGTAACGAAAATCAAGGCTCACAGATCGAAGTGTTTGGAGAGGCTGAGCATCGTTATCAAATGGAATCTTTCCCACAGCCCGGGAGTTGTTATAAAATGGAGACTCGCTTACTCCGGAGAGCACTCTTGTTGGTTGAATAAATGGAAAGAAAACGACCAGAACAACACCGGAGAGCTAATAGCCATTGAGACGAACATCGCAGGCATCAAAACTTACCAATGAAAATATGTTAACACCCAATATCACCGGGAATGCGAGCAAGAGAAAGTGGGACTGGGCATCGTTAGCCGAATCTCGCCTCCAGAGCGCATTAGCAGATCTACGGGTAATGTCTACTTCAGCAAGTGCTTCCTGAGCAGCCAGGGCCGTCGCACTCGTTGAAGAGGAGGTCAAAGTCCCGGTAGCAGACTGTGTCGTATTTGAGGTGGTGCTCGAAATGATGCTCGAGATAGAGGAAGAGGATGCACTGGTCGTCGTAGTTGAAGACTCCGCGATGCTAGACGAATTATAGTGCTCCGTGATTGTGCTGCCTATCCATGCCGTTCGATCCCCAAGAGCAGTCGGAGCGTAGACGTTCAATATGATCAGGATAAATACAAAGCACACGACGATCCACAACGTTGCCAAGGCCGCATACTAACGAATCGGCTCAAAAAAGAAGAACATTCTCAGATCGGGCACTTACTGTGTATAGCAGGGCCCTTTTTGTTGTAAAAACAGTACCAAGGTGAGCTCCCAGAATGCCGAAAAGGAGGCAGACGAAAAGTAATCCAGCATGGATCGATCCTCCAATGTACCCTTTATCGCTCACCAGTAGCAGTACGAAAGTTCCACCTGATATCTGAACGCAACGCATCAGATCAATCCGGCGATTTTTTTCGTAAATGCCATACTCACAAGGTGAATAATCAACAGGATGTGAAATAAAGCGGACGACATTGTGGGCCAGCAGCTGCCGTCCTTTATGTCTATGGACTCCAGCTCTATGGTCAACGAGGAAGGGGCACCCAACGACAAGAAATCTATCCCCACCAAAATTTCGGCTTCACCAGGAATATTAATCGTCTACATCACTTCTTTCAATCACAATAGTCGGTTAAAGACCGACCAGCGTACTTACAAATACACTCGTATTTAGATACTTCGCGATTCGCTCGAAATAATGATCTATACAGGAGTCGCTCGTCTGTAAGAACAGTCCAGAAATACAGCAAAATACCTCTCGGAATTTTTGCGATCGCGAAAACTGACGGAGCTCCAATGAACCATCTCCGCCAGCGCAAGAACAACGCGGGCGCCACCGCGGCAGGTGGTGATGATCCAACGTCCCCGGCCAAGGGTGTGACTGCCGATACGAGTGGCGACGGACAGGAAACTGGCATCGGAGGAAGCGCGAGTGCGAGTGCGGCTGGTCGCGGAATTCAAGAGCTCGCCAGGGGACTCATCAGGTTAATCAGGATGTTTCCGTGTTCATATGTCCAAGCTCTCTGTCTCCTCCTGCCCCGAATCAGCTGACGACTTTCCCGACTAGCCCAAAGGCGAAAAGGAGTGCGGGCGGATTCCGCGAGCCCATTTCCGTCGACGCGTTGGTTGCAGAGAACGAGGATTTGCAGAGGTCCCTGAAAGAGCAGGTTCGGCCCTTTCTTTTCCCCGCTGCCGGCTCTGCTGACGCTCAGGGACCAAAAACACGCTACTAGCTTCGCCAACTGGATCATATTAGACAGAACGTCGCGCTCGTAACTGCTAATGGTAGGTTGCCTGCAACCTGGTATCCTGCTGTTCACGTTTAAACGCGCCGCTGCAAGTCGAAACTCTTTATCAGTCAAGTCTCAAGCGCATCCAATCCATCGAGCAGGCCATAACGACGGCCAATCAGCCCAAGTATGGTTCCGACTTTTTCTCTATAGATTCAGAATAATTGGAACTCATAGGGCCATTTCTGGGAGCAAAGAGCGGCGCGCGCCTCATCCAGGGAAAGTTTTTCGCATGCGGAACTCGAGATTAAGGTTGGTTGGGGAAGTTGCTTTGCTTTACTGACCCCACCGCAGTGTTTTGTTTGAAATTCAAGATATTGCGACCGTCTACAACATCTTTGTTGTATGTACAAAGGTGACTTTGTCAAAATTTATCTAATTCACACACGAAGGCAATTCTTCCACTTCTTTTCGTCAGCCTCTGCGTTCAAAGCTACTACGAGACGAGTCGCTTCATTGACTTTTCGCTGATGTGGTTTTCTTTCAACCACCTGGATGTGGTTGCGACCGCCTGGGTGGTCATGTTCCTCTACACTATCGGAGGCTACGTCTTTAAACGCAACGATTTGCGTGAATTTCTGCGCTCACACGCAGGTATCGCGGTATACGTTGTTTACCAGATCGTCCTTGCCGTGTTTGCTGCATATTGCACTTTGCGATTCAGATTGGCACCTGGTAAATGTACAAAATGTCGTTGTTCATACTTACTTTTTTTGCGGCAAGCGTCTGGATTCATTGTTATGTGTGAGCAGACTCGCTTCGGAATGAAAGTACATAGCTTCTACCGCGAGCATACGAAAACGAGACAACCACAAAGTATCGCTTCAGATGTGCAAGAACCTGGGTTTGACGATGTCGGTCTCAAGCATTACCTTGTAATGGGGCCATTTCCTTCCATTTTGGAATCTGACCATTTTGCAGTACTTTCTGTTTTGCCCAACACTTATCTACAGGTTTCCTCCCATCAGCCGTAATTTCGCTAATCGGCATTAGGACCTCATACCCCCGGACAGTTTTTGTTCGATGGACTCGTGTCATTAGCCATGCGCTGGAGTGCACTTTTATCATTCTGGTTTGTATACTTTTACCGACCTTTCTTTAACATACTCTGGATAGTACATATACATTCTTTTCAAGAGATTTTTATTTCCAGTCATTCAGATTCAAAAAACCAGCGATCAAGATGATCTGACAGTGTTCTTACTCATGACCTTCAACACCATGTTTCCAAGTGAGTAATTCTCTGTCGTTTTCATTCCAATAGTAATTCGATTTAGGTATGGTCCTCTTCGTTTTTGGCTTCTTTGGAATCCTTCACTGCTGGTTGAACCTTTGGGCCGAGCTTCTACAGTTCGCTGATCGTGAATTTTACCGGTATTGAAACGTCATATTTTAGCTGTGCCAACATTTTCGTCCAGGGACTGGTGGAACTCCTACAGTTTTAGCGAGTATTACAGGAAATGGAACGGAGTCGTGTATGATTGGCTTTTTACATATGTCTATCTGGAGTTTGTTGCCTGTTTGGAGTCTCGAAAATACAGTCATTCTTTTGCCCGCACGATTGGGGCTCTATTTGTAATTGAGGTTTCGGTAAGCTGCTTTGCATCATTGAGTACGCCTAAAGTGTTGAACTAACAGGCATTGATTCATGAATTTATCCTGGCCTGTGCACTCGGATTTTGGTTTCCGGTGAGTTGATTTTTTTATATATTTTCCTGACAGTACACAAGGTTCTGCTTTTGATGTATGGTGGACCAGGTAGGACATTGGGTTTATTCCCATTGTTGTAATGACCGCCACATCTTTTCTCTTACAACTATCGCAGGTCTAATATTTACACACTTGAATCGAAGCCTGTCGAAGGTTTGGCCATGATTATGATTATGCTGTGTTCCGTCCTCCCTTATTCTTGGTTTGACAGTCTCGAAAGCAAAACATTTTCGTTTGGGCCATGTTACTGATCGGATGTGGTCTGCTAGTGACCCTCTACTCTCGAGAGTACTATGTCCGGTGAGGTCTACAATGCTCCTCACCATCCACATCGCGCACATATACACTAGAATAAGCTGACAATGAACTTTTACAAACGGCCTTAAGTCAAGCCTTCGTCCGCAAGTCCAAAGTTGGGGATCGCTCTTTTTGGGTGGACTTCTTTACGCCGTACTCTCTGTATGACTTTTTCATGCGAGCTTAACCATCTTAAATTCAAAAAAAAAAACACCCTCTTTATTGATTTGCTTCTTCCCTTTACAAACATTGGTTGCCTTGCGAATGCGCTGGCTGCATAAACCCGTATCAGTTGACTTGACGTCTCTTTGTTCCGAGCGAGGGTGTTAAACCTGTGGCTTCCAGTTCTCACAAATTGACCGTCGTCTTCAGACACTGATTGGGGGCGTCAACTATTGTTATCCATGCTTTATAAATGGCAGTCAATTTCCCAAACCTGATTTACGACCTCGAGAAGATGGGCATTTTCCATGGCGGCTGCCACGCGTTCCTTACTAAAAATCAAGTAAGATCAAATACCATCGGCAACAACCCCCTACTCGTTTAACTGCTTATTCACTGATGAGTGAAGGGATCAAGCACGATCAAGGTGTCAATGCAACTGAGCAATTTTACAGATGATTCACCGGCAGATTCCGACTGATGGGTTCCTTCTCGAACTTGAATATCGACCTAGCAGGAATGTGAGCACCTGCTCCATTTCCCGAACACCTGCTCCATACGACATCGGAAACTGAAGTCGGCCCACGCTCTCACTATTTCTTTACCTTGAAGCGATCGGGCAGGGCGCGCAAAAGTCGTACACGTATGCAGAGCCCAATCAGCGTGGCCATAGAGCAATGTGGGATCGTGGGCGTGAAGCGGACCAGGATGTGTGAACGCTCATGGTCGACCGATATGTGCTCCAGCTGGGTGACGTGCAGCTGTTCCAGAGTCAGCTGCGCTCCCAAAAAGCAGAGTTGTGTCAGTCCAAGGCGAGTTACGGATACTCTTGCCGTTGCTAAGAGAAGAGTAGAGGGGGAAGATCGGGAAGAAGAGGGGGGCGGGTAAAGCACGTCGGCAAACCCACCGGATGCTCCGGATCATGGATGTTGCGGATAAGGTCTAGAGGTGATTATCGTTATTTCCAACAGCGAACGAAGAGAATTGCTGTCCCCCACATGGAGGAGGGGATGGAAAAAAGTATAGCGTACCATAAATCTCTTCGGCATCAAAAGGGTCCTCGACAGCATCATCAAGATCCGAGGAGGAGGAGGGGCGGGCTGCGCGAGTGCGATCTACGTCGAAGACGACGGGGGCCTCGTTGTCGAGCATGAAGAGGTTGTGGCGGAGTAAGATTTGATGTTCAGTTTTGTACCAGAAAAAACAATGTGCACAAGGCCTCTCTCTCTTTCTCTCTCCCTCTCTTTCTCATTTCTCAATATCTCTCTCCAATCCGATCTATCACTTTCCATCAATTAGGAACTATTCTTTTTTTTCGCAAATAGTGCATCCTCTCCTCTTCCTTACCCACTCTATGATTGTGTGCGTTGTGAAAAACAGAATCAAACCGCCCTGACTCTACTTGGTTGGATTCCTTCCAAAATATTGATAAACCTGGGAATCGGATGCGGGGTGTAAACGCCATGCATTTCACAAAAAAAAGGAGGGGACCCAGCAGACAAAAGTCAGTCTCAAATCTGCCTGAGTAGGAGGGGCGAGATAGCCAGCAGACTGGCTGACAGATGACCAACAACGCTAGTAACTCAAAGGCCAGTAGCGAGCACAACCGAATCGCAGCAAAGGCAACGGAGCAGAGCCGATTGTCAAGCCGGCGGCGGCAGGGCGGAGAAGACTGCGTGCGACCCGGACGGGCTGACGAAGCCACCCCCACCCAATCCGCGCTCGCTTCTTTGCAACAACAACCACAAGCACAGCAAGATGGACGACGCCGCCGTTGCCATAGAACCGCTGCTGCCGCCGCCGCCACCACCCACGGCGGCCTCCTTCGCTTCGCACAACCGTGACGCCGCCGACGCCGCCGTCGCTACCGTCCCACCTGAAACCCCCACGCTCCCTCACGCCAGCTCCACCGCCCCAACAGGAGACTGCACGCCTTCCTCCCCTCACGGACTTTCCTCCGTTTGCCCCGCAACCAAGCCCCAGCGACCAGCCCGTTACCCGCAGGCAGTAGCCGTTGCAACGACGCGAGACGATGCCATCATGCTGAACTGGGACTCAAAGCGCGCCCCAGCCGCCACAAGCCTACCATCCATCCGCCTGCGCCTTAATGTCGCTGAGTCCCCACTGCACCCTGGCGCAACTGGCCAACCACCTGCAGCCGCTCCCTCCACTGTGGTACTCCACAACTCACCGCCTTCTCCACCGCGCAACAAGCCGAGCACTACTATTACTGCAACCTCGCTCCGTCACGCTCCTACCCCACCAGCGTCTACGTCGACCGTTCCCGGCGGTACGTCAAGGTCTCGCCGCCAACAGGCCTCTGCCTCCAGCTCCGACCGCAACATCCCGTCCGCATCCGCCCATCTCCTTCTTGCAGCCGAACACCCTCTACTTTTGCCGCTGTCTCAAAGCAGCAGCGGCAGCGGTGACTTCCCCTCGCTGGCCCCCCACACCGTTGACTCGCCACAACCACCGCCGCAACCACCTCTCGTCAGCCGGCTGCGACCCGCCACGGAGCGCGAGGCGCTGCTGACCGCCATGGAGGCTGACATTCGCCGGTTGCAGCGGCTGCACGCCGGCTTGGCGCGCCGCTCGCGCAACCTGCGCCGCCACCGCCAGGCCCTACTACGGCAGCGACTGGACCTACGCCGCCTTCAGCAGAATATCAATAACGGCAATAATCTTGCCCCAGACACCTCTGCTGCCCCGCAACCGTTGCCGCCACCGGCGCTGTGCCTCTCGGACGACGCGCCTGCGGTCGCCGGCGGCGGCTCATTATGCGATGATGACGAGCCTCCACGGCGCAGGCGCCACCGGCCGCCATCGGCTGGCAAGGGCAAGCGCGGCGCCGATGGCGACGCGGACGGGGAGCCTGCAGCGGCTGCTGCAGCGGCGGCGGCGGCGGCCGAAACCGAGGCTGGCGCTGTGCGCGAGCTGTGCTCGCAGCTGCTCACGGCGGTCGACGGCAGCCGGCGGGCACGGGCTGCCCTCAACTGAGACGGTGCTGATGATGGGGGCGCATTTTTGACGGCGCGTGACGGTGCCGAGCAGCACCCTTTTTGTGTGACCATTGCAGGAGGAGGGACAACAAACCGCTGGTCCAACGAGGCTCGATCTAATCCATGCAAAAAAAAAAGTGCACTGGCCTGTGATCAAATCTGCATGCTACTATGTTATAATAAAGCGGGTGAAAAAACGGGATCGATTGGATGCGCTGACTATGAAAAGGGTAAGAAGGTGGGGGGGGGGCTAAGAAAAAAACCACCCGGCCGCAAGTAGGAAAAAAAGGGACGAACTCGGATCATCGACTACACCACGAGTGAATGGTTACAAAGATCATTGGACATAGAGATGCGGAAAGAAGAAGGTGGGGGGTAAAAAGGCTGCAACCCAGACGGAGGAGGTGCGGGCATGGATTCACGGCCGCAGCGCAGCCGACAAAAGGCTCCGGCTCAGGCCCGAAGACGACAACGATGATGACAGAGTAGTTGTGGTAGACGGGCCGTCATCGGCGGCTGTATATGGTAGCGGGCTCGGTGCCAGGCTGCTCGAGCCCGTTAACGGCGGCGGCGACAGGGCTGCGACGCCAAAGTCGTCGGTGGGGCCACGAGCGGCCGCTGGCGACGGCGGCGGCGACGGGTGCGGGTGGCGGTGCACGTAGTGGTGGGGTTGTGGGGCCGCGGTGGCACACGACCACTGTCGCGGTGGCGGTAGCAGCGTTGAGATATCCAGCGGGCGCCCTCCAAGCAAGGCAGGGGCGTGCTTGGCTGTCCGGTGTGGCCGGCGCAACAGCTGCGGGATCGGGGCCGGGGTGGTCGGTGGTGTTGAAGCCAGCACCGCCGCTGAAGCCGGGGTAGTTGGCGGAGACGACAGCAAGGTCTGAGTCGACATCGGCGGCGACACTGGGGTCGCGAAGGCGCTCACCGCGTCGTGCCGCAGACACTGGATTGAGCAGTACAGGGTCCCTGGCGACGTGGCTTTGCCGCATATGCACCTGTTAGAAAGTAGAGCAAAGTCAGTCATCAGCAATAGAATGGAGAGAATGGAATAGCTTGGAGCAGCCCAACAGATTCGTAAGAATGGGGGAAAAGACGATCCAGCAGGTGAGTGCCAGCAAACTGACCAGTCAATATCTGCCATAATTAGAAGTTGGATCGGAACGCCACAACGAAGGTGATGATGCGACGGCACAAGTGCTCAGCAGAAAAAGTCGCAATGGAGCCCGGCTTGTACAAGAACCAGATGTAATGATGGGAATTGAGTGATGGAGGCAGCGGATGGCGGTGGGCGGTCCTGATCGCGCGGGTGGGACAGGCAGACGGCGCGAGAACGAAGGAAGTCGGTCGGGGTCGGACTTGTTTTGGTTTGCTCTTTTGGGGGGCCGGTGCAGGGGTCCCACCGTCCTGCTTTAAGTACACCAGTGCTTGACGATAGCCCGATACACTATCGGGGCCAGTGGACAGCACGTCCAGTCTCCCGGTCTTGCGGCACCGCATTCCGCCACCACCCGCAGTCTGGCGCAGCCACCGCTTTGCTGGTCGCCTGCCTGCTGGCTTTTTCGCATTGCAGGTGCCCAGTCGTACGCAGCCCCGGACTCCCGCGACCTGGTGTCTCTCTGATCCTGCCTGCCCGAGCCGGCTTACATGTGGTCTGTCTGTCTGATACCCACTTCTTCCAGCACCCCACGCATTGTTGACCACTGGCGGCGAATCACGCGCGTACCGAATCGGGGGTGATTCGACGATAGCGCCACCGCTGGCGGGCTGGGGGTCTGTCTGGCTGCTGTTCCTGGGTGGCTGGCGGTGGCGAAGGAGAAAAAGGGACGTCGCGCGCGTGCCCCCTTCACCGCCAATGACCTGCTTGCGATCACAGGGTGAATGATGTACATAAAGGCTAAAACAAATTGAACAAATGCTCAGCAAAATAAAGGATTTTTTACTCTTTTTTGCCCGTTTTCTCCTTCGGCGCTTTTTAGGCCGGTCGCAATCATTCGTCACAGTGGCGACGAAAGACGTCATCTTGCTAAGCACTGGGCAGTGGCGGCACGTGCCCGCCGGTTTCGTTGAAATCGAAGGCTTTTTAGAACACCACCGAATCCGACGAATAGTAACTTTGGCTGTTTTTCCATCTTTCTAGTCCCTTATGGCTTCATCGACTTCCCGCCGAATTTTTTCATTCTTTCTTAGCCCTATCTTTTGTGGACGGTCATCATCGATCCGACCAGAAATCAATTTTTAGAAGCGATTTGATGGTGGTTGTGATCGTTGCTGTTTGTTTGTGTGGGGGCATTGGGTGAAGGGAATGGTCGGGAGAAGGGGTGCGAAATTGCGTCGGTTACGTCTCGGATCAAAACGGAGGAAATTAGTTATCAATGCGTAGATCGAGGTGACTCGTTATAGGTGGGGTTTCAAAAGCGTGAAGGGAAAGGGAAGAGGGGTAATATCGGAGTTGAGGGAGTTAAGGGTGAGGGTGGAAGTAGGGTGTGGTGTAATCCATAGAGATATTGTTAGTGGAGGGACCAAATGAACATAGTAACCAAGACATTGCTGGCCAAGACCACAATCATCAGCCTTGTCGTGTGTGACGAGCCGGGCTGATCCGTCTCCAACACACCGCCGCTGCCGTCGCATCTCACCCCCTTTCCCCTTCACCCGCGAGCCCCTCCGCCCCGGCACGCGCTGTGTGCAGCGCATGTCGCTGGTGGCCTGTTGTTGCATGCCGCGTCTCGCACACAACCATGCCGTCCTGGTCGCGAACGTCTACCCGTCCGAGCCCGGCGAGGCCGGCCCAAAGCCCAGCGCTCTGTCGCTGCTGACCTTCTATGCACAATCCAAGCCGCAAAAGCTCACAAAGGTCGGCGCGTACCTCGAGCGCCGTGTCAAGGCGGACCTACGCCTTTCTCGAGTTGGGTGAGTCCGCCATTCCCCCCACTCCCTGCTTGCATGTTTATCCAAAAGTCTGAAACTGTCATCCTCGATCGGACAAGCCATGTCGAGGTTTCACTCGAGATCGTCAATACTTTGATTCAGAACTGCTCTGGTCATATTGGAATCATGTCGGAGAGCATATTGACCATAATCGCAGATGTCCTTGGGTCGCCAGATCCGGATCTGATGCTCGGTGCGACCAAAACGGTATGGAAACCAACCCACGTCATGCTCTCCGTCGTCCTAGGCGTAGAGTTTGGTTTCACATGCACTTGATGTTGCGGTACTTATCATCCATTTGCTCTCTTCCTATCAGTTCGTACAGTTCAACTCCTACCACAATCATGACTCCCTGGTGAACGCCAATTTTCGGCGACTCTACAGCAATCTAGTCTCACGCTTCTGCAAATACTGCGCTTACGAGACCAGCGATTCAGCTATGGAGCATAAGTGAGTTCGATATACCTGAGCTGCCATGAGAATTCGAGGATTGGGAGAGAGGGCTGAATGGTTTCGTACTGTTGCCAGGAACAGTAAACTACATGTTGGTAACATTTGGCATAGGATGCACATTGCAGGGTTGCACGCTTTGAAGGCAATCACAGCCAGCGAGTCGTTTCTCTCGAGTCCGCAACTGGGACAGTATGTGGGCGAAATCGTGCCAGCGATTTTGATCAACATACGCGAGGAGCGGCAGGGAAAGACTCGCGCGTTTATCAACACACTCCGAGACAAGCGTGGTGTACAGGATAAAGACCCGCAGCCGCCGTCGATGGATCCACCTTCGCCGCCTGCAAATGCGAGACGTACTTCAATCGCCGACGACCTTTTTACGGAGGCCCTTGTTGAGCTCAACGCGGAAGCATCGCTTGGCCAACTCTTTGCCTCGACAAACGCGACCAATATCAAGGTCGTTTTGGGCCCCGTATTTCACTACTTTGACACTTCAAAAGAATGGAGAACAGCCGGCCTGTCCCTGCACGTCGTGCAGATTCTCATTGGAGCCATTCAACCGCAGTTTCACAGCTTCGTCCTGTCCGCCATCATGGACCGGCTGACGAGTAGCACTTTCACGCATGACGTGAAAGTGAAACTGGCTCTTGTCCAGTGTCTCATCTATGTCGTAATATTTGGCGGAGCGAGCGTGAGCGTTGCTGCAATTGAGCTGCTCGACGCCCTGGTTGGTGAGCTCACCGTTCAGGAAAAGGCGGACGGAGTCGACGCCGGCAGCGCTGATCGGGAATATGTTGATGGGATTTTAGATGCGGTTGGGGCTCTTGCGGTGCATATGGACTACCCGACCCAGCTCAATGATATCCTGAGCTTCCTGGTAAACCGCATGCGGATCGTGGAGCCATCCTCCAATGTGGATGAGACGCTGTCTTCAGCGCCAACGCCCTCGCCGGACCTGTCGATCTCGCGGAAAGTCATCCTCGAGTGCTTACTGCGCGTCGTCGACGTGCGGCGATTCTGCGTCGCTGAGCTGGCTCTCCGGTTGACAGACTCGTCCGCATCGACACCGATCCCGGATGTCGGTGGCGTCGGTGGTGGCGGCGGTGACTTGGGCCCGCGCGTCGCGCCAGGACCTGCGTTCCTTCAGCGCGCGATCCTGGTATCCTTCCGCGACGCTGTGTCGGTCACAGGCGCCGTCGGTGGGCGGCCGGCGGCCGCGAAGCGGAGCTCGATCGTGGTGTCGCCGGCACCGGTAGCTGCGCCCCTGGTGGTACTAGTAGCGGCGCTGCTGCGCGATGCCGACGCGCGCGTGCGGCTGGCCACGGCGCTCTTCCTGTGCCGCCTGCTCGAGCTCGAGCGCACCGTTGCCGCTCCGCTCGGCGGTTCAGCCATCGGCTGGGCCGCCCAGATGGACGACGCGCCGCCACTGGTCGCAGCTCTGGCTGAACGTGCTGGAGACCGCTGGCTCGCCGGCCTCGGGACACCACGCGACACGCTCGCCATCGGCTGCCTGCTGCGGGAGCTTCTGCTCAGAACACGCGATGCCACCGACCCGGTCCGCGGCGCCCTTCCTCTCTGCGTGCAGCTCGTGTTTAAGGTGCAGGAGAAATGGAACACCGCTCTAGCCGGCGGCGTTTTCGACGCCGCTTTGGCCGCGGATGTGTTCGACGCCGTCGCCGCGCTGTACGACGTGCGGAACTTAGCCGAGCTCGTCCGACGCTCCCACGAAGCCATCAGAGCTGCTGGGATCTCTCCTCTGCCCGACCGCCTCACCGACCTCGTCGCCCTTCAGAGCACCACCGCGGCCGCCGGCATTGCCGTGACCAGCCTGTTCGACTCCAACCGCGACGCCAACGGCACCGTAGCAAGGGCCGTTCACGCAGCCGGCGGCGCGATCGCCAAATCTGACGCAGCAACGCCGCCGGCCGCTCTCTTCGATCGTGCCGCGGTCGTTGAGGCGATCCTGGCGGCGCCGGGGCTGACTGTGCACGAGGCGACCTTGCGACCTGCGCTCGAGGCTGACTGGGACCGACGCCGGGCACAGTCGCGCGCGGCCGATGCAGCCGCCGGAGCTGCGGGCGAGGTCGGCGCCAGCGGCGGAGCGGCGAAGTCGGCCAGCCTGTTCAGCAAGGACCGGAGGCTCAGCGGCATGCGCAAGCTAAGCGTCAACGCAGCCGCCGCGAGGTCGCCGTCGATGAAGTCGACCCCCAGAGTGAGATTGCATGCCCAGAGCCCTCGTTCCACTCACATCCACTCACATCAAAAAGGAGGTTTCTGATCTCGATTTGCACCTTCCCCCTCCCCCACCTTTCCCCGCCTCTCCTCACGAGCAGACACCGATCGGAAGCGAATTCTCGGACCTCAACGGCGGCTCGCCGGCACCCACAGCCCGTGCAAAACCCGACGCAAAGGCTCTGCTCCGCGAAATCTCGGGGTCCATCCGCGACGCGCAGGCGGCGCGCGGGCCAGCGGCGGCCGGGTCGCTGCGCGACCCGCGCTCGAGGCCCGCCGGAGGCGGGCCTGCACTTTTGGGCATACCCGTGACCGACCTCGAACGCGCGCCGTCAGCGACGTCGACCGAAGCCAGCGGCAGCGCCACGTCCTCTGTGGCGGCGGCAGCGGCGCGCCGCCGGTCGCCAGCGCGCCCACTGACTCCGGCGTCGGGGCTAGGCGGCGGCGGCAGCAGCCTGCATCCGGCGCTGGGGGCTGTGGCGGCGGCGCCATTCCGAGCGCCGTCCCCGCTGGTTTCGCTGTCGCTGGGCGTCGGCACCGACGCAGCGCTGCTGCAGCAGCCGCCGCCGCTGTCGCCGCGCGGCGGCAGCGTCGGCGGCGGCCTGCGGCACGCTGGGTCGCGCTCATCTGTTGGCAAGCTGCGGCTGCAGGAGCCGGCTGTGGGCTCGTTCCGGTGATGATGGCTGGCTGGCCTTCGCGGCTTCTCACTCCCCCTCCATTTCCTTTTTAACCTTTCACACTTCTTTGTCAGCCTTAAGACCCGCGAGGTTGGTGGTGGGGGCGCCCCCTCCCCTCCTGCATGCTGTTTGCCTACTTTTTCTTCTCTCCTTCCTTTTGCTCCGGCTAGCTAGCCCCGCGTTGTTTGGTTAACTTCGAGTGCTTATTTCTGTAGTTGTATTCGTTTTAGCTCACCAACAAATAGCAACCTGCTCATAGAGGGAAAGGTGGTAGCTTGCAGTGGACAGCTGTCTGTGCAGGGGCAGCCCTCGAAGAAGCGACACTCGACTGCTACCAACCTCCTGGAAGCTGCTCAATATTCACGATAATCGAGGTCCCATACGAAGAGCCACCGAAGCTGAGGAGTCGCAGAGCCGGACCTGCGCGTCATCGACCTGCACAAGGCTGCTCCTGGAGAAAAAAGGTGGGAATCTTATTGGATACATTCTTTCTCTTCCTACTTCTATTCGCGCTTCCTTCCTTCCTTTGCCTACGGCCCCGCCTGGGATCCCATCCTTGAGCTCCACTTAGCCGTCGTTTCTGCCTCGCCAAACCTTTTGTCTGGCGTTTTTCAGAACTTGTTCACTAGCAGTTTTCGGATTCTTGAGGTTGTTCCCACGAGTGAATGCTGTGTGACGCAGCTATGCACGACTGACAGATAGTTGTGGCAGGTGGGTAAGACAGGATATGCTGGTGCTGCCTGTATGACTGATTGACTGGTCCCAAGTGGCAGGCCTTCTGACAGACAGGGGCCTTCTCACAAGACATGGCACGAGGACAGACCAGCCGACTGACCGTGGAAGCCTGGTTTCGACACGGCGCCCCAATCAAGACTCCGCTCCCTCCGCCTGCAGTCTTGCTGCTCGGCGACCACACCCCCGCCTTGCTTTTCCCACGCTGCTCTCACCACCAATACCCATGCCGCCTCCACCGCCGCCACCATCGCCGCCTCCACGCGCAGGCGGCGTCACCACACCCCGCACCACCTCCTCCACCCCGGCCTCCACTCATTCCGCACCCTCCTCCACCCTCGCCCGGCGACGACACCATTTCACGCCTTCCGCCTCCACCGTCCTCCCTACCGCTACCCTCGCCACGACCACTCCCTCCCATCCATGTGTTACTCCCACCC
>JADGKE010006480.1:0-16256 GCA_026954515.1 Cladochytrium tenue
CCCTCTCCTCCCTCCCATTCCTCTCAACCTCCACTCACTCAGCAATCTTTATTTTCCTACCGCAATCACAACTTTTCCGACATCCGCCTGCCCCTCCAACTTCCTCCTCCTCGTACATGTTCCTTGCAAGAGACACGCCTGTCTCTGCCGCTGCCGCCAGGCTCGGCTCTGTCGCGACCCGCGCGCAGCAGGCAGTCGAGGCCCCCGCCGCCAACGTCGTTTCAGCTGCCAAGGCCTGCGTGCATGCAACCGCGACGCAACCAAATCCACGGGACCCGTCGCTTGAGTCGCCGCTCATCCGCTTGCAGCACGCCTCTAGCTCCTCCTTCCTCGTCCCAGGATGGCCGCACGACGCGTCAGCGCAGCTGCAGACGAGTCGGCCTGGTGCGTTTCCGGGCGTCAACACCCGACACCAGACCCCGGAGGCCGTCTACTCTTCCGGCGCGCTCACTGGCGTTCCGCCAGCGGCCGTGTCATGCATGCCGCCTCCACCGCCACCTCCACCGCGGTCCTCAGCCGCATCACGCGGCGACGCCTCTCGCTGGGACCTCTCCGGCTCGGTTCTGGCTGGCGGGTACAAAATCGGCGACGACGCGGGCCGGACGGGGCAGAGCGACGCGACGTACCGGTTTGTCGATGGCCTGCGGAGCTTCGAGCCGGACTGCCCGGTTCACTCCCACCTCTCGACATCCGCGCATGGGAGAGCCATGTGCATTCCACTGCTGGAGTCGCCGGTGCTGGCAGCAGACAGTGCTGGGATTTCCGTCGGCCAGCGGGCTCAACGAACCTCGGCTGACCATGCCGCGTTCCTTCGTAGGGCACTCTGCGGTTCGAAGAGACAAGCCTTGAGCCCGGCAGCAGGCCACAACGCAGGACACGCGCCGGCACAAAAGAACATGCGCCACGCCGGTTTGTTTTTGGTCGTTGCGTCGCAGATATGCATTAACGCCTTGACGGCCCTCAGGCATGGACCGTGACTGCTCTATACAGAATTTCTTTTTGGAACCTCAGGACATTGGCTTAACGTCACTCATTCAACCTGGCTCCGAGTCATGGGTCTACCACGGCCAGGACTCAGACTCGGGTCGGCCGTCGCTGTTCTTTGACAGCCACCACCACACGCCGTTCGCGCACGTCAACGACATGGCGGATAATAGTAGATTAACACCGGCCGGCCCAGCGCGCGTCGGACAGGACTGCCATCCCTCCGCAGCAGCCAGGCAGCAAACGTCGCCGACAGTGTCGCTGGCTGCCGTTTCCGACATGCGGCGGCCGCGTGAAGACGAAGCCGTTGATTCAGCGCCCCCAGCGACCCGGCGCCGCACCGAACAAGGCGTCGCCGGCTGGCAGCCCGCTGCTCTAGCGGCCCCGCCGTCCGCGGCGGGGACTCCCGTTCAACGCGCCGCCGCTCGCACCTCCGTCGCGCCGGAGTTTGGCGCAGAAGAGGCGCAGGAGCGAATCCAGCTAGCCCTTCTGACGATTCGGTTCGCGCTGGCGCAGAGCTCCAAGGACAACGGCGGGCCGCGGACGCGTGGGCGGCCGACGGGGCGGAAGCGCGCCTCGGCTCTACCTGGCGCGGTCTTGTGAAATACTCCCTCTCCGTCCACCCACTCACCCCCCCCCCTTTCCCCTCTTTTTGAGTGCGGGTGTGAAAGCACTGCTTTTGGCGTCCCGTAGACTTTTATTGGACTAAAGTGTTGACTTGGGCTGCAAAAATCCAAAACCGATGTTTTTGTTGTTTCTATGTGCCAAGGGGAACATGCTAAATCTATACAGTCAACGGTGCACTATTTACTGCTGCTGCACTCTCTGGCGCTTCGAACGGTAATCGAAGCTGTTCGCATAATGCTCATTGCTGACGTCAACTTCAGCCGCACTCTCGGCGCCGGCCAACTCGGAACCTGAGTACCTTGGAACTTTGGCCGCCTCCGTCTCCAGATACGGGGGCTGGCTAGCGCCTCGAAACCCGACTGCCCCATTTGGGGAGTACTGCCCGGTTGCATGCGCATGAGTGTGAGATTGTGCGTGATGACGGTGGCCGTCTTCGCCGGCAGGAGGTCGGGAATACGGGTACTGGTGATGGGAGTCCCGCTGTTGGTGCTCGACCATGTGGTATTCCTGCACGCCTTGCCGATCATGCGAGGGATGCGTGGGCCTGCTATGCGCACCGTGAAGGTTTGCGTGTTCGCCGCCAAAGACGACCGATGCTCGAGGCGAGTCGGCCGCCATGTGGCTGGACGGAGCCGTACCGGCAGAGGGAGGTGGTGTCACCTGCTGAGCAGGGAGGTACGAGTACGCGGGACTGGTGGCAGGGCTGTGGGAGTTGTGGTCTTGAGAGGTTCCAATCATTGGGTTGTACGGCTGCCCGGTTTGCGTTTGCGGGTATGGGTTCATGAAGCTCGCGAGCGGAGGCAGTACGGAAAAGTCTGTTGCGGGAAGCGGCGGCGGCGGCGGCTGCGATGCAGCTACTGCAGAAGCTCCCGACTGTGCGTTTGAGGGTACAATCTTGTCTACCTCTGAAAAGCATGTTTAACAACAAATGAAATGAATTTCTTACTGTCTTACCAGCCTGCAGAGTATCCACTTGACACGGAATATATTATCAAAAAGGACATCAGCATAGGTACTCGGGTACTGGCCTACTTACCATCTCCCTTTCGCTTCCTGTCCGAATCCTCACGGTAGATTGAGGCAAGAAATGATGTCATGTTGGTGATGATTTGATGGTGCTTGCTTTGCAGGAGCCGGCAGGAAACCGTTTCGGACCAAAGGAGGCTGTACGACTCGTGCAGCTTCGCGCTGGGTGAATCCCATTTTAGTCCAAATGACGGACGCGTGCAGCGAGGGACCCTACAGTTTTTCCTCGAGTTGGGCAATCTTCCGCGTCAAGCTATCTACGCGATCGTCCTTTGAGTCCCCCTTTGAAAGAGCGGGCATGTCCACGGACGGGATTTCGGTTGTTATGCTCAACTGGCTGCTGGCACGTTGAGATTGTGCCCTTGACGCTTTTGAAGGAGCCCTCCGTTTGATATTTTGAAGAAGGTGGAGCTCCCCTCGTCGGAAATTCGGGTTCTGTGGACGCGGTCAATACACTGATGTAAATACAACCAGTTACTTTGAACTCCCAGTATTCAGAACTATTTCCAACTTTGTACATTGAGTCATTGACTTTGTGGAATCCGTACATATTTAACTGACGGACAAAGCTTGCAAACTGCAGAGGAAGATAGGGAAGTTGGCATTAATTACAAACTTAAATTAGCAAATACTTACATTGCTGTGTTTAAAGTACATTGGAAGAACCGTCTTTGAAAACGCTGGTTGGCGATTTAGGGATATCCTCTCACAAATCACATTCAGCCCACCTGTCGTGTCATGTACAGTAAAATAGGTTCCAGTAGGGTCCCAGCTAATGAGCTCCGGGTTCGCTTCCTCCAGCATCGTGTAAAGTTTGTTGATAAATACCGACTGGTTGTGGATCGAGGCCGCCGCAGCAGCGGCAGCGGCGGCTGCAGCTGCCGCGGCCGAATTCCCTGAGCTTCTGCCCGGCAGCGCGCATGACCCCGAGGCCGCATAATGCGCTCCATCCGGTGCCAAGTCGTGGTGGTACATCTCTCCGTCAGCCTTATAGATCGGGGACGGAGTCGGGGGTGAGACCGACGATGAATGAGCCACGCTGAGGTCGACGAGGCTGCTGCCGTGGTGCAGTGATGCAGCGGCGGCGGCAGTTGGACCAGGAGGGCTGCTGGCGGAGGAGGCAGCGGCGGCAGCGGCAGCAGCGAATCCTGGGGGGAGGATGCCACCGCCGCCAGTCTTGCCGTTGACCGGCACAAGATCTTGTTGCGACTGCGGCTGAGGCGGCGAGACGGCGACTGGGTAGATGTGGGCTGGGTGCTTCGCGCCGATGGAACGCACTGACGGGGGCTGTCCTTGCTGCAGGGATGGTGGGTGTACACCAGGCATTGCGGTAAACAGCATTTTCGTCAATGGAGCGCCAGAGTGTTGCACATGTGGGGTTCTTTCTGAGGCGCCGTTCATCCTTGGTGGGTGCGGAACTATAGTAGGGGGGAATTGTTACAGTCCATGATTAGCTTTGGACCGTCTTTTGGATCTGCGCGTATACCGTGGACCCGATTCTTGCTGAGGCAGCGGTGTAGAAGCCGAGCCCCTCACGTTCGAGGGCGGTGTTCGAGGTGCGCGCTGACAATTTTTTGTGGCAAACCAACTCCTTTCTAATCAACCAAAAAAAAGGGACATATGCACGTTTCGATAACATCATTCGTCTTCTTCTACACTCTCCTCTTCATCCATCAGCCCAGCGAGCTCGGTGATTCGCCGCATAAACGAATGTAGAGCGAACATCCGACCAAAATCCATGTCATACCAATAATTAACCGCGATGGCGCCTCTCAGCCAGCTCCCACAAACATCGTCTTTCTTGTAGTTTCTTTCTACACCTTGAGAGACTTCGTGTGCCCAAAGTGCCGGAAGGTAGAGCATGTCACCCTTGGAAAGAGTAACCGTCAAAGGAAATCTGCTGGATTCGGAATTAGCCAGCCTCCATCGTGCTTGGGCGGTTTCACTATTGGGGTTGGCCGCAAACCAGCGAGTCCGGGTGGGACCTTCTGTGAGGGGCTGAAGTGCCCAACTGCCGAGGCCATCAGGCTCCTCCGACTGATTGATGGACACATTTTGCCATCGGGCAGTAGGAAACGAGCGTTCTTCTAGGGCCCAAGAAGCTGTCGGTGGAACCAACGTGAACGTTTTTGTTCCGCCTACAACAATATACAGGTTCTCGTAGCTGACGCGTTCCGGTTAAAAATAGCAAATTTACAATGCAGTTTCTATGCTCGACTCAACTGGTCTTTGTGGCAAGAAGTTTGGGATCGATGAGATCCAATCCAAAAATTGATTGCATCAGGAGTACGGCCTAGTTCGAAAATCAAGATAAAAATTCTAAAACTTAGAGAAACTTACCTACCAAGGGCTTTTGTGCAAAAATCAATATCTGAAGGAATGTCATTGAATAATGCGGTAAAATCACCACCTCTCATGTTATTATTCTAATTATTGTATTAGCACTGTGGAGAAGCATAGTAACTCACCTGAGACTGGCAGTAGAACGCCGGTCGAGCTCTTAAATTATGAAGGTCACCACATTCTGACACATGAGAAACCGTCGGCTGATCAAAGTCGTTTTCAAGTTCAGAAACAAGTTCTTTAAAGTCCATTTCCTCCTCGTGCGGTAAGCAGAAAAACCGTCCAGTTGGTCCAGACGAGCTCTGAGGAAGGGCCTCCCATACAGCGTCGGCACGGCCCGTCGGCGTGGAAGCAACAGTCACCTTACGTCCAGCCATGCGGGATACCAGGTACTCGCGGTTCCCCCACTTGGAGCAAGCCGGCCACTCTTCGGGTCGGCTGGATGGTGACGGTCGACGGGGTGCAGCAAGGGAGCCAGGGTCCCCGTCAGCAGGCGAGGAGGGCCCAGCCGCCGCATCAGCGGTGGCAGCACGGATTATGGCAGGCTGTGAATTCATCACGAGTCGGAGGAACTCGAGCGGCGACGGCGGCGCGTGCAGCTCAACGACACCATCGACGCCTAAGTCGTGAGCAGATGTGGCCAGGTCGCGCAGCGAGCCCCTCAGCTCTAGTATAGGCCGTGACATGGACAGCTGGAGTGATTGATGATGAACCATCACACAATTCCAGGCACAAATTCACACACACACACACACACACACACTCTCTCTCTCTCTCTCTCTCTCTCTCTGTCTCTCTCTCTCTCACCCGCAATAAAAGGCCCGCTCTGTCGCTCTCCCTAATGTGGTTTCTCAAAGATTAATTTAGAATCGCTCTGTCGGACGGGGTGCCTTTATTTCCAATAGTGAAGGCTGTGTGCATACAAGCAACGCCACCGCGCCGCCACCCCGCACACGACGCAGGACTTTTCCTTCGCTGCTTAAAAAAGGCCCCTTCTCCGCCCCGCCCTCCACCGCGTCCACGCCTCGCACCCGCGTCCCGCCCTCGGCCGTCGGCGCAGACACACCCCTTAAGCCTTCAGCCCGTGAGTATGGAAGTGCTCTTGCGGAGCAATGACCGCGACGCGTACCTTTCAAAAACGGGTCAACCGTTCTAATATTGCACGTAAAGGACTACTTCGCCCACGTCAACTCTAGTGCTTCACAATGGCGCACTCTGCCAGGGTTGAAGCGGTTCAGGATTCCATCGAGCGCCCCGCCCGTAACATTGAGTGGGCCCAGGCGCCCGGTGGCGTGTCCGGCATCCGAAACAAGTACCCCTCGGAAGTTTTTGGCCAGGATGTTTTCGGCCTCTCTGCTCTGAGCTCAGCGCTGCCCAAACCAGTGTACCAGCGCTTCCTTCAGCAAGTCCAGGTGAGACACCTTCTTTTATCCTACAAACCTGTGCAAAACCACCGCTAAACACGCGTTGCAGGGCCGTCAACAACTGGATAGGCCGACTGCGGATGCGGTTGCACATGCCGTTCGGGTGTGGGCTATGGACCGGTATGTTCCGTTTTTCCTGTTTACCGATTAATTGTTGGAAACAGTGGAGCTACGCACTTCACGCACTGGTTCCAGCCGCAGACTGGCACCACTGCAGAGAAGCATGACTGCTTTTTGACGCTCAAGACGGTGCTCGTGAACGGGTTTGAGCAGGTAAAAGCAAAGCTCTGTAGTGCGATTCATTGTTAATCACGCGTCGCGTGTAGACGACGGCCATCGACGCGTTTTCTGGCTCGCAGCTGCTTCAGTCCGAGCCCGACGCATCGTCGTTCCCGAACGGTGGAATGCGTAGCACCTTTGAAGCTCGCGGATACACCATCTGGGACGCGACGAGGTAAGACCGACTTCTGAAACCCGGTGGAAATCCCCCACTGACGCATCGCGCGTAGCCCAATGTTCATTCGACGGGGACCTCACGGAACGTCAGTTCTTTACATTCCGTCGGTTTTCATTTCCTACAATGGTCAAGCTTTGGACGAGAAGACTATTTTGCTCCGATCGGCCGAGGTCCTGTCGAATGCAGCCGTCCGCCTGCTTCGCATTATCGGAGACACTGAGACCAAACGCGTGTACACGACTCTGGGAAGCGAGCAGGAGTTCTTCCTGATCGACCGCTCACTTTACAACCTGAGACCGGACCTTAAGATGACCGGACGCACGCTCCTCGGTGTTCCGCCTCCAAAGCACCAGCAGCTTGAGGACCACTACTTCGGGCAAATTCCTTCCCGAGTCCTGGCGACTCTAAGCGAGACCGAATACGAGCTCTACAAAATTGGGGTGCCAGTCAAAACGCGTCACAATGAGGTGGCGCCGAACCAGTTCGAGATGGCACCGATCTTTGAGGAGTCCTCTGTTGCAGTCGATCACAACTTGGTTCTTATGGAGGTCCTTCATCAGGTTGCTCATCGCCATAAACTCAAGGTGATAGAATCTTTCCACCGTTCCAAGCTTATAATCTATTCATTTGCAGGTCCTTTTCCACGAGAAGCCATTCAAAGGCGTGAATGGCAGTGGCAAGCACGCCAACTGGTCTATGTCGACAGACATTGGCGACAATCTCCTTGACCCGACTTTGAGGCCAGAGACGAATTACCGTTTTCTCCTGTTTCTAGTCGCGACTCTGGATGCCGTACACAAGCATGGCGGGTTGCTCCGAGCCGGTATCGCCTCAGCGTCCAACGAGCATCGTCTTGGTGCCAACGAAGCTCCGCCGGGTATTGTTTCCGTGTTCCTGGGCGACCACCTCAGCGAAGTCCTTGATGCAGTCCAGGAGAATCGCGCCGTCAAGAACTTTTCCCAACCCCACCTGCAGACCGTCAAAGTTGGCGGCACGGTGCTTGACCTGAAAGTCCCCACTCTTCCGACGATTGCCCGCGATCTCACGGACAGGAACCGCACGAGTCCTTTCGCATTCACTGGAAACAAGTTTGAGTTCCGTGCTGTTGGAGCTAAGCAGTCTCCGTCGCTGCCTGTTGTTCTTCTGAACTCTGCAGTCGCGGCGTCTCTCAATGCTCTTTCTGATGAACTCATTAAAGCAAAGGGCGCGAAGCCGGAGTTGACCGAGGTGGATCTCTTGACAGTGATCAAGAAGTTTATTATCGCGTCCAAAAACATTCGCTTCGAATCAAACAACTATTCTGATGACTGGGTTAAGGAGGCTGAACGCCGTGGTCTGCCCAACATCAAATCTTGCCCCGTGGCCTTCAAGCAGCTTCTCGAGCCTGCCAACAAGCAGCTTTTGACATCGCTGGGAATATTGACCGAAGAGGAGTTGCAGTCCCGTTACCATATTCTTGTCGAGAAGTACGCCAAGGATCTACTCATCGAAGGCAACACGCTGAAGTCTATGGTCATCAACGCCATTCTTCCCGCGGCGTACGCTTACCGCAAGGACTTGGCGGACTCACTGGGTTCGCAGAAGTCTCTGGGAATCGACATCTCCACTGCACCCGAATTTGGCACTCTGAACACCTTGACGAAGCTTGTTTCGGAGCTGAAGTCTGCGACAGACTCGTTGGCTTCTGTCATTGATCGCGTCGAGAGTCTACATGGAGATGACCAAGGTGTTGCTGCCGGAAACGATCTTACGCATGCTATGGAGGTTGTCCGCGAGAAAGCTGATGCGTAAGTTTGATCGCCATTCTGGCATTCCCCTTTACTTCAACTAATCGAAACATAGCCTCGAAGCCCAGACCGCCGACAAGCTGTGGCCTTTCCCCAAGTACACTGAGCTGTTGTTCTAAAAGTGAAGAAACTGTACTCAAAGTCGTCCGTGTGTGTTCTGTTTGCCTGTTGTGCCTCTTTGCTCTTTTACCATGAAACCTTGACAATCAAATGAAACTTTTCGTCGCTGAATCAGTCATTTTTTCCGTGTGGGCCCGTTTGTGACTTGGCGCGCATGACGTCCCAGCTCCAGCCATCACTCGAGGAGGTGCGCCAGCTCTTTGCTGCTGGTGCTGGCAACACAGTACCTGTGTTCAGGAATGTGGCGGCTGATCTTCTGACGCCCGTATCGGCATATCTGAAACTCACGTGGAAGCGTGATGTGGGACGATCTGACTTCGCAAACACTTTCCTCTTCGAATCTGTTGCCGGAGGCGAGAAGATCGGGCGGTTTTCGTTCATTGGTGCCAACCCGCGCAAGGTTGTACGCGTTGGCGATAGAGAAGCTGTACGTGGGGATCCTCTTGCTGCCATAGAGCAAGAACTTTCCGAGGTTCGCTTCGTCAAGGTCAAAGGACTGCAGTCCTTTACAGGTGACATCCTTTGGCCCCCTTCTCCCACTCGCTGATGCTTCATCTGAAGGCGGCGCTGTGGGATACATCGCTTACGACTGCGTGAGGTTTTTCGAGCCCAAATCCGCACGCCCGCTTCGGGACACGCTGCAAATCCCAGATTCCATCTTCATGCTCTTCGACACGATCATCGTGTTTGACCATTTGCGCCATGTCGTGCAAGTGGTTTCTCATGTTCGTTTGAATGGACCGGGCAAGCCTACCGCAGAAGCTATCGATGCAGAGTACGCGCGGGCAGTTGATCAAGTCGCCACTGTTGCATCACTCTTGGAAGCTGAGTTCACACCCCTCCCGCCGCAAGGCCCGATCACGACACTGAATGCCGAGGCGGTATCCAATGTCGGGAAGGACGGCTACGAGGAGTTTGTGCGGAGACTGAAGCACCACATTGTCCAGGGCGACATTATCCAGGCCGTTCCGTCCCAGAGGGTGACGCGCAGTACCGACCTGCACCCGTTCAACGCGTATCGCCAGCTGCGCGGCCTGAACCCGTCGCCGTACATGTTCTACCTCGACCTGGGTGACTTCCAGACGGTCGGAGCGTCGCCCGAGATGCTCGTCAAGGTGGACGAAGGGCGCGTGTTCACGCACCCGATCGCGGGAACGCGCCGGCGTGGTGCCACTCCGGAGGAGGACGAGGCGCTGGCGCAGGACCTGCTCGGCGACCTCAAGGAGAGGGCCGAGCACGTGATGCTGGTGGACCTTGGACGCAACGACGTGAACCGGGTGTGCGAGCCTTCGACGGTGCAGGTCGACTCGCTGATGCACGTGGAGCGGTATTCGCACGTTATGCATTTGGTCAGCAACGTGAGCGGGCGGCTGCGCGCCGACTGCACCCCACACGACGCGTTCCGGTCTATCTTCCCGGCCGGAACCGTGTCGGGGGCGCCCAAGGTGCGCGCGATGCAGTTGGTGGGTGAGCTGGAGGGCGACCGGCGCGGTGTGTACGCTGGTGCGGTGGGCTGGTTCGCCTACTCTGGCGGGCTCGACACGTGCATCGCCATCCGCACCATGGTGTTCAAGGACGGCAAAGTGCACCTGCAGGCCGGCGGCGGCATTGTGCACGACTCGGTGCCGGACGCCGAGTTTGAGGAGACGGTGAACAAGCTGCGGTCCAACGTGGCGGCCATCGCGGCGGCCGAGGCGCGCTTCCTCCACAGCGCGTAGCAGCAGCGCCAGGAGCACGAAAGGCGGTCCTCCCTCCTCTCATCCCTTTTCTCTCTTGTACTGTATCTTTGGGAAGAGCCACAAGGTACAAAGCTCCAACCTCAAAATATATGGTCTTCCCCGCCGCAATCATTGCCATCATTCCGATCTCATAACTGCGGCGGCCTTCTCACTGCAGTCGCCCACGTGCGAAACTGTTGTAACTCGACCTCCGCCTTCTCATAATTAATTTCGGTGCGATCGTGTCACACCTGTTGGGTGCCACATGAAAGTGCCACCTCGTGATTCCTTAGTATCGTCGCAATCGCTTCCCGAGGTGGTCGAAGCTGGACACGTGGTCAGTGTCGCTGCCGGAGCCGGCACTCGAGCGGCAGCGACAACAACCGTTATCGTGGTCAGCAGCAGAGCGCTGGTTGGGGTGGCGGGCTATCCGTGACGACGAGGGCGACATTATGGGCGACGAGGGGTTGCAAGCGGGCATCGTGTGATGGGGAAATTAAAATGGTTGTGCATCTCGCATTATTACCTAACGTTCGTCTTTTAACTTCCCTTGAAGACAGCATCCGCGTCCCGACGGGGTCGCTGCGGTGAATTCTTGTGGACGGCTCCATTTCCAGTGGTGGATTGAAGAAGGTTCAGCGCCACCCACCTCAATGGTAACCTGCTAGTCTTAAGCTGGCAACAACGTTACCCAAGATAACTGAAGGAAGGGGAGGGGGGGGAGGAAAGTATGCAAAAGGGAAATGAAAGGCTTACTTACCGGAAGGATCCTTAAATATTTATAGCCACAGGTGCTATAATGTGAGTTTATATCGGACTTCATTGCACCAGCAACAGCACAGCTTTTTCCTTAATGGTCAGCCACCTATGCAGCTGGTTTTGTTTATCGCGCGTCCTCCCTTCTGTCGATTTGACGAAATAGGTACGAATGCGTTGCGGGCAGCTTCCTATCTGACATATACTATGACCACTTGGTGCAATTTCATTCGCCAAATCTTCGACGTATGGCGTGGTTAGGGTACCAAACAGTCAAGCTTCTTAAATTGCTTTCGCTTCTGTGTGCCAAACGAGAATGACAGATAAAAAAAAACATAAAGAGACCCTCCGAATCACCGATTACACCAGGCCAGGTGAGGAAGAGTTCAAGCCGAGCGAGGTATGCTCAGTTGTGGGCTTTTGAAGGCCTCTGTTGTGTCACTCAGCCGCTTTCCTATGCACCCTGTCGCACCTGTGACGCCACATACGAGATTCTTGTCCATGAAGCCAAGCCCACCCGCACGATAATCCAATTTCTCGCGTGAGCCCAACCACGACCATCAGCAGCTTTTTACACAAGATTGCGAAGGGAGGAGTAAGCGGCCAACACTGTCTTAAAATGTGCCAAATCCCCGAGCAGTGCCTGCTCTTTATTGACGGCGTCCAACCCGCCGCATTTCGCGCCAACAACGCATTCCCTCTAAAAAATACGCGACTACGAAGCCGATCAAAATGCAAATGTAGGCGACCCAGCTCGATAAGGTGTTCAAGACGAACGCCAATGCGGTGCTGTAGCGGATGAGCGACGCGCCAATCACAAAGGATACGGAGAGGCTCATGGTGATGGCAAAGAGAACGATGATCCACGTCATCATTCCGCGCGCATTCCGGAGCGCACCGACTCGGAAGCGCGCTTCCGTGTGATCTCCAAGCGTTAGACCATCGCTCGAAGACTGCCGTGTGGTCTCGCTGCGGTCCGTAAAGGGCGTAGGAGACGACGCCAGCAACGCCGTCGCCCGCCCGGCTGAGTATGCGAACGTGTGCTCGTCGGCGGGTGAATGCGCAGGGTAGATTGGCGGGTACGACACCGCCGCCGCAAAATTTCTCTGCAGGCTGTTTCCCATCAGGCCGTCAGCTGAAGGTGGGCGTATTGGGTCGGACGACGGCAAGCTGGCGCTGCGCATGTGGGCTTGTCGGTAGACGGTGTCGAACCCGATATTCGGAACCGCCGACCCCGGACGCGAGACTGCCGCCGGCGGGTGAAAAAAGTCGTGCGGATCCTCGGATGCTTGCGAGACGCCGAGAAGACGCTGATGTGGCGATACCGCCGCAAGCTGAGTCGCTCCGTTGAGGCCGTTCGAGACGCCGCTGTTTTTCGGAAACTGCATCGGGTCCGAGGGCATGCGCGTGTGGGTCGCAGTTCGCCCAGGGTATCCGACACCTGCAGACAGGGCTGTCTTTCCTGAGACGAACTCAACGGTGTGACGCTCGAGGGCCGGAACGCTGGTTCCAGGTGCGATAAAACTCATCTGCCGGTTCTCTTGGAGCCGCCGGTTGGCGAGGACGGTCGGGCCGATGATCTCGCGCATGCAGCGAGTGAAGCGCACGCGTGCCGTAGAAATGTAGATTACGACTGCTGCCGCAGCCATGAGAAAAGTGACGTTGTAGATTATGGAGGCGGTGTTCTCTGAGCGTGCAAGAGCATCATAGCTGGGATCTGTGGTGTTTAACGCCTGTACCTGCGCCGTGATGGCCGCTCGGAACATCCGGACGGCGTTGAGGATAATCGGTAGCACCATTAATGTCCACAGATACTGCGCGAGGCTCTTGAGTGCCTCCTGGACCGATGCCAGCGGAAAGAAGATCGAGTACAGGTAAAGGGATATCGCGGAGTACATGAAGAAGTTACTGGCGGACACAAACGCGCTGCGTTTTTGTGCAGTAAAGTACCCACGTCAGTGCGCCGTAAAATCATATAGGAGGTACGTACGCGAAGAATATTGCCGACGTATCGAAGAGGGATGCCGAGAGGGCGACCGAAAAGGACGCACACGACAGGGCGGCCGAGATAACAGCCCACTCCATCGGCGTCATGCCCCACAAGCTCGTAAAGCTCTGGGATGATTGCGGAGTGGAAGGGGCAATCTTTCGTGCAACCCGGATCCTGACCCAGACCATCACAGTCGTCAGCACCAAGCCAGAGAGGGCAGTGGCGGCATATAGGGCATCTACGGCGGTGGCCAGGCTGTACAGGGCGGGAAGCTTGCTGGCGCAAGACAGCAGGGCGTTGTTGTCGCAGACTGGGATGGGAGGAGGACGGGGATATAAGCGGTGGCTAGTTGGTTGCGCGACGTATGGGACACGGAGTGTTGGAGAGAGAGGTTCGGTGGAGGCGAGCCGAGGTGGGGAAGGTTCTGAGAGGAGGAGGGCACACTCAACAGTCCGAGGCCGTGCCGTTCGCAGCCATCGGGGGCGGCGGTGGGCGGACGCAGGCGGGAGAGGTGGGGGGTGATGGGGCGGCTGCGACACCAGGGCGTGGGTGCTGAGGCCGCCCGCCGTCGGAATTTTCTGCCGCACTGGTCACCCTGTGCTACCGGCCATCTAGCCACACAGAGCTATCCAGTCGGAAACCCTGCTCAACATGGAAGTGACACAAAGCTCGCCATGCGCGGCGGTGGCCCGATTTGGCAGGACAGTGATTAGACAAGGCACAGACCGGCCGACACTGACATAATGCATCCATTCATGATAAAATGAAGGCCTGCCGACCAGAAAGCAGCTGCAATGAGTGAAAAAAGTGGATTTCTCGAAGGCGGATGGATATTGTCCTGGCCGTTAACCGATACTGTAAGGACCTGATAGTCTAGCCCCAGTGGCAAAAATTTGTTGGAATTTAATTGGCCCTGAATTATTTGCTACGTAGGACAGGTGGCAGTGTACGCTTACGTGGTGACAATAATGACTCCAGGTCTTCCTATCTCTACAGGGCCAAATATTCATATCCGAACCAAGCCCGATACCTGTTGGATACGTCTAAATAATTGATCAAGTCCGCAGATAGACCAGCGTAGAATTTTTTTAACTATATCAGAACATGCTGAAAATTCGTCGCATCAAGCGCGAAAAGTGGGGAAGTACTAATGGAAGGTATTTGGGAAGGGGCCGTTGCCATGAAAGGGATAATAAGCATGGAGGCACAAAAAGAAAACCGAAAAGGCCATCGAAAAATTTATGGTCTTAAACTCGAAGTCGGCCCATCTCTCGCCGGCAGCGCAAACCCTCGAAGAAGAAGGTGACAGCAAAACCATACAGAACACAGCAATACGCGACCGAGCTGGAAATGGTGTTCATGATGAAGACAGTCTGGGCCTCAAATCTAGTGACTGATGTTGCAATGGCAATTGCGGCAGTAATAGTTATAGTGACCGCAAAAAGGACGATAATCCATGACATGACACCTCGTGCAGCCCGAAGTGCGCCAATCTTAATGGGCTGATCTTTGACTTCGAGCGACGAGTAATCATAGCCTGGTGATGCCCCTGTGTTTGGGACGAATGCTGCAGGTGTTGTGGCGGATAGCAGTGTCGTAACCCGGCCAACGGAGTGGTTGTACCGGTGCACGTCAGATGACTGTGTCGGGTAGAGAGGCGGGTACGAACTAGGTACGACATTCGCGCGCGGGGCAGAGTTCAGGAACGGGTCTTCAAGTTGTGTGGCGTTGTAGGGGCTCTGCGGCTGATCGACCGGGTTATTCAGCGATACAGGCTGACCGAGTTTTATTTCCCCGCCGGACTTCAAAATGGCAGGTGGCGGCCGCAGAATCGCTGTGCTATCCAAAGGAGTCGAAGGTCGAAGGAGATGTTGGTGAGGAGATGCTGGCGCAAGTCGGAGTTGCTGGTGGGGAGATACTGGTGCGATCCGGAGTTGCTTCTGGGGAGACGTTGATGCTAGCCAGGCCTGGGTGTCGGGGTCCTCCAATGGACGGTCACCGACGGGAGATGGGACGGGAGTGGATACGGATCGAAGAGATGCTCGTGCTGAACTGGCGCCTGCCGCCTTCGGCGTGCTTGATACGAACTCAACCGGCAAATTGTATAGGGTCGGGCTATCTCTGAACGACACGGGCGTCGTCCTGTCGAATTCTTGCTGCCGCCTGCTGGCGAGAACGGACGGACCGACAGTCTCACGCATACACCGAGTAAACAGCGCGCGGGCAGCCGCGACGTAGATCACGACTGCGACTGCAGCCGACAGATAGACCACGTTGTAGGCTATCAGGGCGAGGCTCTGCTCCTTGACCAAGGTGTCGAAGCTGGGGTCCGATGGCTGTGTGTTGTGTAGTCGGGTGGAGAGCACGCCCCGGTACATTCGTGCGGCAAAGATGATGGCGGGCATGACCATCAGGACCCAGAGGTAGCGCGCCAAACCTCGCAGCCGTTTCTCAATGGTGCTCAGTGGTGAAATGACCGAGTACAGGTAGAGTATTATCGCAGCGTACATGAAAATGTTGCTGATTGAAACAAGCGCCCTGCGGATCACAATGCACCGATTAATAACACCCAATGCCCCAAACAGGCTTTTCGCACGCTTACGCATAGACGATCGGGGTCGTATTGATGAGCGATGAAGTGATCGACACAAAAAACGACACGTTGGCCACGACCGCGGCAGTGATGGCCCACTCCTTTAGTGTCAGCCCCCACACCGCCCCTCTGTTTGGCCGTGAGTCCGGTTGTAAGTTCCAGTCTATTCTCCATCTCGTTCGAACCATCAATACAGCCAGGACCAGCCCGGAGATGGCGGCAGCCAGGAACAAGGCATCTATGGTAGCGACTGTGCCGTAGAGCGACGGAATATTACATGCCAAAAGTGCGTTGTTGTCGCAGGTCACTGCTGCCCACAAATGGTGGCGTAGTCGCGTGAGCAAGATGGCAAGAAGCGACAGAAAGCCACTCACTGTTGTTCATTGGGGGGTGTGCCATTTGTAGTGGGTGGGTTGAGGAAGAGATGGGGT
>JADGKE010006481.1:0-16126 GCA_026954515.1 Cladochytrium tenue
GAGGGGGGCAGAGCGCATTCATCGAGTAACATAAGGACACTCACCTGTCGCTTGTTGCCCTTTGACCCTTTGTGAACTTGGTCCATATCTGTCCGCGCGGCCCACTTGCCCCCTGCCGCCGTCCTCGACTTCCGAGTCGTGAAACTCGCGTTTGCCATCCTCGGGATTGTGGCCGAACACCGCCGGGCACCCCCTGGCGGCAATCCGACTTGAGCAACTGCACGAAACCGCTGCCCCCGCCGTCACACTAGGAAGGGCGCCACCACTGCCACTCGGGTACCATCTCTCGTGGCGCCGCCGGCCAACCCGTTGTGCTGAGTCTGCAACACCAGTGCTTTTGGCAAGGTCAGCGCCGTCCGGAGAACCCCCAGCCAGAACCTCCTCGGATATTCGTGCGATCCCACTGCCCACAGAATCCCTCAGACGCAGTTCTAAAGGACACGCTCTGTTCGCCCACCGTCCTTGGAAGTAGGTGCTCAGAGCCAATAGTAACTAAAAGAGGGGTAACAAGAGTTTTATTTTATTTTATGTTGAAAGTAGAAAGGGTATTCAAAGAAGAGCATAAAAAAGTCAAGATATGTCTAAACCACCCGAAGGAACTGGCAGGACGAGCACATGCGAAAATCGAGGCTGGTCCAGTTCAGGCACCCTGGACATTGCCACTTGCTTCCCAGACGGAGGCACCCACACGAAGTCTGAGATACAAATGGCGACAAATCGCCACAGACCTCGCAAAGTGCCTCATCGGACTCGTTTTTCATCGAGCATGATCGGCACGACCATGTCGATGGTCCGGCGTGGTTATATGCGTCGATTTCGGTGTTGAGTGCCGTCGTTGAGCCCGCTTCTTCTTCTGCCGCTTCCAGCATCTCTGGGCTGCTGATCCGAATAATAGACGAGTCAACATTCGTCGTACATGACTTACAGGCGACAGATGGAGGTTCGGACGGCCACTTTGTGCAGCCCTCATGAGATGGCAGACCACCTTCACAGTCAGAGTCGTCGATGTTCACCACCTCTAGGGCGACGTCGTGGGGTCGTGGGTCGATGCGCGTATCACGTTCCGTTCGCCGGCGCTTCGTCCTGCCCAGAGGATCCTGCGGGGCCGTAGCAGAACATGCTTCGCACTCCGGCGCTCCCGGTTCATTGATCAGTGTGCATACTTCGCACACCCACGGTTTCGGCGAAGATCGCGGCTCGTAAAGCCCTTCCGAGTCCAGCAATACGCAATCGTCGTCATCGTCGTCGCGACCATCCTCGCCGCCGTCCTCGGCGGGCGGATCGCGTCCCGCACCGCACCAGATGCTATCCAGGAGCCGCCGTTCGGCAGCCAGCGCCGCCATCTCCGCCGGCGACATCCTCCTGCCAGTCTTTGACGCCACAGTTGATAACGATCCGCCGAGTTTTTGCCCGCCAGGCGGGCCCATGATCTTGCTGAGCCGGAGGCGCCTTTCTGCCTCTTTGGCGGCACGCTCCCGCGCCAGATGAGGGGGTAGATCATGCGAGGCTCCCTCCCCAACGCGACGGCCTGGTGCATCAAAGCCTTCTCCCTGCCAGCCAGAGGCGACTATTTCGTCAAACTCCTTAGAGAGGTCGTCAAGAATTTTATAGAACTGCGCGTCGTGTGGCCCTCGAACTGGTATACTAAGCCTGAGTGGGGAAATAATTTGCTACAGCAGGGTCCTACCGTTGTGCGTAAGCCTGGATACGGCAGAAATATTAACAAACCGAAAGTGAAATGAAGTCTAGTCAAAAAGCCTCACTCGTGAAGCATCGTGCCGACAACGGACTCCTCATCAAAGAATCGAGATTCGTCACCAGGATGCCGGAGACGAAGGCGAATCTCCCGCCCGGCATTCACATTCAAACCCAAGAGGCGGTCGTCAGCAGGGTAGAACTCGCTGAGGAGAGGCAGCTTCCAGCCGTGGCGGGTCATGAGAGGTTTGACCTTACGATAGACCATCGATGTTCAGGATATCAGTTTACAGGAGGTGATGTTGCCCAAACGAAGCGCAACCAGCAAGACAGGCTCACCAGCGAGGCGACCCTACGAAGCAAGGCCATGGCGCGGGCGTCTTCGACGCGGCCGCACGAGCGAAACTCCGCGACGACGCTGTCGCCGGGGAGGCGGGTCGTGCGGCGGCGGCTGGCTTTGCCAGCGTCCCGTGGTGGCTTCGGCTGTGGCTGTCGCGGGTGGCCAGACATGATACGTCCGTGTGTTCAAAAATTTTCCGGCACCCCAACCCAACACGCCACGCAACGCCACGCCACACACCCGTGGGTGGTGGTGGTGGTGCGATCGGCTCCGGCCAATCAAATTCGCGGGCGGAAGGGGGAGGGATGGATGGGTGGATGTGGAGACGGAGGCCCTGTGAGCGGGTCCAGGCCGCACGCGACAGCCACAAAGGATTTCTTCAACACTCGCAGTCTCCTGCAACTGCTGCTACCAGCAGTCAACCGGCTCTGTGCGGCTGAGCCTTGTTCTATCTCCGCACTTGGGTGGCGCCAGCTCTCCAGGCCACCTCGGCTTCGTAGCGCGCCACTGCCCCCTTCTCGAGATCGCGTCGCCGCGCTGGCTCTACTTCAAGCTCCCCACCGCCGCCTTCTTTACCCTGAATTATCTCTCCCCCCCCCTCTCCTCCCACCTCCCGTATTACCGCCCAATCTATCAAGCCTTCTTCACCCATTCCCGCTCGACAACTTCAGACAGGCTGCGAGCCCCACTGCACGGATGCCCACCTTCGCCCTCAAACGAGACCCCTTCGAGGACTCACGACCAGCACCATCGTCCGCACGGAGGGGGCGGATGCCCAGCGCGAAGGCTAACTCAGTTGGTATCGACTCGAAGGGCAACAAGACCAGCACCAGCAGCAACGGCCCGGCGCTGAGCCATGTGCCAAGGATATCCGTTCTCTTCTCTCTCGGATTCGCGTTTTCGGTCATCATCGTCCAATTCCAAAGGGAGAACAACGTCGGCCCCGCCCTCGCCCCTCAGCCTCAGCCATCAAACATCTTTCGTCAGCCGCTTACACCCTTCACCACCACATATCGCCACTCTTCGACGGCATCGTCGTTGTCGATGGCGTACACTATCATCCCGCTTTGTTGCGGATTCGCGGCCTGCCTCGTGGGCATGCTGTACCCGCTGTTGGATCTTTACTTCTTGGGTCACCCTCACCGGCTCCGGCGTGAGTGGTCGAGCGTCATCCGGTGTTCCGGAGGCTTCATTGGCGTCAATTATGCTGCCTCCAAGCTTCCGTGGGCTAGCAGCGCACAGGTCTCTCTTACCCTGGCGCTACTTGCTGTTGCGCTCTGGTTTCTTTTCGACAGGACCTGGCACGGATTTGTGTTCTCAGTAATTTCGGCCACGCTCGGAACTGCCTTTGGTCTGCTCATGGTTGGCTATGGAGTTTACCACCTTTCGGGGGTCGACCTAGGAAGCGTCCGTTCGTGGCTTCCGTGTATCCTCTACTCCTCCTCCATCTGCTTTGGTTCCATTGGACGACAACTTGTGGTGCCTGAAGCAGGAAATTCCGGCCGCCACTTTGCGCGCTCCAACACACTCTTCTAGCAAGTCCAACGATTACAAATATGGCGGCGGCTTGTAGGAGCAAGGATTACTACGTTTCAGTTACCCATTTTTTGTGTTTATTGATTGCGGCCTGGAGCCGACTGCTTGGCTATTTTCGCAATAAAGTCTATTGAATGAATAATAATTACTTGAACTTGACCCCCACAAATTAAACAATTACAATCTGCTCCTCAAACAGAGAAGCGATAAAAGATTCCTCAATGATTAGCCACGTGCTTCGAAAAGCGGTCATGAATGAATGAAGCGACAGGGGAGTGCCTGAAAAAATTTAGTTTAATGTAAGCCAAAAAGAAGACTATTGGGCTAACCAACGCCAATGGATATAAGTTCACCCTTCGAGTTAGGGCTGCACGCTAATGAAGTAGTTCGAACTCGTTCGTACAACTTAGCCGTTCATTAATAACTGAAGGTTGACACGATTGCTCACGATTCACGTAATATGACTGCAGCAAGTCTCGATCAACAGCGAGCCGCCATCCAATCATCGCACAAAACTATGTAAATGCGTAAACGCGTAATTAAAAACGGCGCCAGGGTTGGCAAAAAACTCCGGTACAAATGGGCCAGAAGTGCTTACCTCCATCTCGAGCACATTTAGTTCTTGAAGCGTTATCCCGCCGACCTTCGCAAAGTGCGAGTTGGCGCAGTAAACATCCGAAATTGCTTTGGTTCCGGCGGTGATCGACGCGATAAGGAAGCTTCCAAAAACAACACCGTCAGTCGCCGCCGCAACAGAAGCAACTAACCGGTGGATAGTCCAGGAAGATATGTTGAATGATCGGTGTATTTCGCAAACCCTACACACATACTCAGTGAATTTGAGACCGCGAAAGGGAGGTTACCGGTCCACATAAATGAGAATAAGTAGCAAGACAGATTTCTCGATCGACGCATATTTTACGATACGCCGTAGGTAATCTGCGATCGATATACTAATAGGACTTAGATTGTCTACCATTGCAAGGAGGCACCATACTTCGGGACGGCGCGTGAGTGGAACCTTGTGAGGTTTGCGTGTGATATCGCTATATTATTGTTATGGTGAACAAGTCGTTCTGTTTATGTTGACTGTTAGCTAATGAAATTGCGCCGTTATTTACCGAGCATCTCGACCACCATCATCAACAGGGCCTCTAAAGGGCAGTGATCAAATGTCGTGGGAACAGGAACCCCACCCTCAGTCTCGTCCAACATCGTGCCAGAACAGATTGTGACAAGTACAAAATTCCCCAATCATGTCTCTTCGACGTAAGGTATGTGGGTGATCATATATTGCATGCAGCTGAGCGTCAATAGCGCAATGTCAGCTTCGCGCAGGTCATTACGTCGTTTCGGGGTGAACTTGCAAGCATATATCGTCATAGCCAAGGATCTTTTATGGATCCATTTTCGCAAGTTTACGATCTCTGCAACGCCTATCCGACAACCTACGAAGACCAGCTATTTGATGCCATTGCCGAGTTTCTCAGTTCTGAAGCAGATCGAAACTTGGAGGCACGTGGTCTCTTTTATTGCGGTTTTGACGCGAACTTCAGACTATTGTGTCTCAAAGTGATGTTGTGACCATATATGCAAGCTGCTGGGAGAGATACCGGACTGCTTCAAGATACACCAATTTTGTTTGTGACTACTTAAACAGTACGATTCGCCAAAAGAAATCACCATTTAGAAAAGTTCTCCCTGCGGGAAAGTATCCGCAACAACAAATAGAATCTGTAAGCTGTTTCTTTGTTGATCCACCAAATAATATCCTTCGAGCTGGCATTTTCCATTTGGCGCGACAGAGTCATTCAACCGCTGAAGCGAGAAAAGGGCAACTGCCTTGTCTATCAACTTATGGAGCTTATACGGCAGGACAGGGATGGCAAGCCCGTCAACCAGGAAGCTGTACATACTGCTATTTTTTCTTTTGGTAAGCGAGTGCTGAAGCTCCTAGAAAATAATGGCCGTATAGTGGAGGTTAACGCATATTCAAAAATACCTCTGAGACTCTATGTCGAGGAAATTGAGACCCTTCTGCTGGCAGAGACGCGTTTCTACTACTCTGCAGAGTCCAATAATCTAATAGCGACTGTGAGCGTCTCCGAGTTTATGAAGCGGGTAAGGCATTTGTTTATGTAGAAATGTGTGATAATTTTCTTTGTCGATGAAGGCGACGGAGAGGTTGCAGTCCGACACACTTCGTATCGCAAAGTTTTGCCACCCATCGTCGCATGCAAAGGTTTTGAATGAGTGCGTCAACGAATGGATCTCAGTGCAACGCCGAAGGATTGAGTCCGAATTTGGAACCATGGTCAAGGAAGAGCGCTTGACTGGTATTCCAATTTGACTTGAGTAACTATGGTTGATGAACCACTTTTAGATTGCTCACTGGCATATGACCTACTTCTGCGATTGCCAACAGGGATTGATAATTTGGTCGTTCAATACCAGGCCCATGTACTTCGCACAGGGAGGGAAAAGATTGAGCAAGTGCTCTCAGCACCTTCAAAGGTTTTGGGCGAGTGCAAATATTTAACTTACTTACACATACGAAAGGACCCCAGAGAAATTACCGAGGCGCTGACATCCATGCAGTTGAAATTCATGCTCGTTTGCCATAACCACTTTAGGTCAAATTCGTCGTTCATTACCGCGGTCGATAAGGTAAAAATATGCACTTGATTCTTTGCTGATGCTTGAAGTCGTTTCGCCAAATCGTAAACGGAGTTTATGGCGGCGTCAGCCTAAATTGTGCCGAAATTCTCGCAAAATACTGTGACCTTATGCTTAAAAAATCCGCCAAGATGCAGTTGTCCGAGCCCGAAATCGAGGACAAACTATCCAAAATGGTTTGGGCAAAGCACTCTGCCTTTCTGAACGCGTTCAGATTTTAATATTCAAGTACCTTGACGAGCCAGATGTCTTTCAAAAATTCTTCTCCCGGCTCCTCGCAAAGCGACTTATTTATGGCCAGTCTGTGTCTGATGAGCTGGAGGAGAACTTTATTTCAAAACTCAAGGCAAGAGGACTTGGAGCTTAAAGCATAACTAAACTTTTCCCCCCATAGGAGACTTCAGGGAGCGAGTACAGCTCAAAGCTCCAGAGAATGTTCACAGATATGACGCTGAGCCACGATATCAGCAAGGCATTCCTGGGTTCGCTGGATGTTCGGAATATCCATCTCGGGGGTAAGGTTTTGCAATTGTCGCAACAATCTCACAGTTGTTTATCGATCGCATCAGTCGACTTCAATATCATGGTTTTGACCGCTGGATCGTGGCCCCTGGTCGGAGCACCCAGCACTGATTTTCAACTCCCTTCGGAGGTTGAAATGGATCATTTGGGGATTGTGCTGATACGTGTTTAGCTCGAAAGCAGCGTAACTCTGTTCACGGAGCACTATCTACGGTTTCACAATGGGCGAAGGCTTACCTGGCTCCATCATCTTTCGAAAGGTTACTTCCTCTGAAAAGGCCCTGTATTTAATTTTGCTCCACAGCGGAAGTGAAGCTACTGTATTTAGACAAGAAATACGAGATCAATATGTCTTTATTTCAACTCGGCGTGCTCTTGCAATTCAACAACGATACAAACGTCACTGTCAACCAGCTATCTGCCTTGACTGGCCTCAATCTCACGGAGTTGAAAAGAGTTCTTAAGGTTTGTGGTCGCGGCCTAGAAATATTCTGAGGAATTTATGGCAGAGCATGCTGGAAGCCAAGATTCTCCTTTCATACTCACCTTCACCTGCAAACGACGACATTGTATCTCTCAACATGGCCTACACGAAGTAGCCACTCCTAAATGCGAAAATCCACTGATTTCTTCTTTTTTCAGTAAGAGACTTAAGATAAAGATTGCAACGGCAGTGCAAATGGAGGCCTCGCAAGAGGCGGATGAAATGAAGCGGGCAGTGGAGGAGGACCGACGACTCTTCCTGCAGGTTTGCTGTGTAACCCCTTGCGTCACTGCGCTCACAACCCCCCGTGTCCCAGACGGTGATTGTGCGTGTCATGAAGTCGCGGAAATCCATGAGCCACACGGGTCTCATTCAAGAGGTGATCGAGCAGTCCCACGCCCGGTTCGTTCCGCAAGTCTCGGCGATCAAAAAGTCCATCGAGCAACTCATCGAGAAGGGGTACCTTGATCGCTCGAAGGAGCAACTGGACGTTTACGATTACGTGGCGTAGAACCTTTGTGTATATATACCGTTTAATATCACTACCTTAAAGTGCCATGCGAAAAATTGCCGTCCATCATCACATCAACTGCCAGTCGGCCGAAGCTGCCCTTAGATTAATGCCTCCTCGTGTGACGGCCTTGTGAAAGATGTGATGCTTGGTCGGCGACACCGTTCCTGCAATGTAGCTGTATTGCAGCAGCTCTCAAAAGATTCTGTTAATGTGTGTTGAGCCCACGCGGTCTCTCGTGGAGAAGATGTGAGAGGAAGGGGGTGAAGGGTTCCTATGCGTGGTGTGTTGCCAGTTTGCTCCTTGGGGAAATATGGCAGGGGTATAAACATGGCAGGGTCGGCGTTCATGAAGCGCCCCTACAATACAGTGAACATATTTAAACAACTCGCGTTTTAGCCGCCTTTCAGATCTCAAGATAAGTCATAAGGGCACGGCGGTCTTAGTCGTCGGAGAGTCTTCCTCCATATATTGTTTCAAGGTAAAACGGAGTGTTGCTCAAGAAAATTTTCCCTCGATGGGGAGAAGAAAAGGGCGCATGCCTTTCAATTATACCCGCAATAAGCAGAGCCAACAGGACAGTAGAAGTATGGAATGGAGCAAAAGGAATGGATTACAGGGGTAAACGGGAGCAATATGAATATTGACAACGGATCTAAAACGGAGGGGGGGTGTGTTGATGATAGTGGTATTGTTGTTGTCACGCTCCAACACCGAGACCACCAAGCCCGAATCCAAAGCTGGCAAAACGGGCGCCTCCGTCACGAGCCGCCCCTTTCAATCCATGAATCGCATCACGGATGTGGCCGATGGCGTCCACTCGGGCGGTCACGAGCCGCTCAAAAATAGTATCCATTGCTTCACTTGACAGAAAGATCCGGAATAGTGCCAGCACAAGCATAACTAAATGAACCGGTTATAAAAAAAAATCTCTATACGGAGAGCCTTACGCATCAAGAGTGGAGCCCAAAACATAACGATGGCCCGATCTCGGAGTCGTTTCTGCTCTCGCATATCGCGAACAAACTTCACACGACGACAGGTCTCGGTGTGATAGCCAGATCCGATGACCATGGCTTGGCAATCACAGTCTGCCAAATCAGCCTCGTCGAATATATCCCCTTCAAGTACGGAATCAAAAGAAATCCTGGAATGGTCCGTCTCGGGGATCTCCGCAGTGGTAGCACGGTCCTCCCCACTCCGAACAGGGAATGCCGTCGGATTTTCGGGAGAAGTCATTGTTCCGTTAAGCTCCGTTTCGTGCTCAAGGGCTGTAGGAACAACAGCTGCTCCCGGAGAAGAATCCACTACGGGTGGTTTCACGCCAGAGAGTTCATGCTTGACCGAGTTGAAGCCAACAAGCTTAAGAAGCAAGGGTACTCCAGGGAGTTGAGCTGACGAGATGTCTGCCATCGTCGGGATTGGTGGCAACATGTACGGAAAAGCAGTCAAGATTTGCGGTACATGCACCTCTGGGATCCAATCACGAGGGAAAGCAAGACCCATTGTCCAGTAGCCTGCTTTTCCCTTCTCTCCTTTCATCCGAGGGGAAGGTGATAGCAAGGCGGAGTTGCTTTGATCGTCGGCTCCGTCCCAAGCCGCAGGCTTAGCAGCGGCCAGTAACTTCGAGAATGCATCGGTGGTTGAATTTGGTTCGACGGGTTCGTTACGAGTAGTGTCAGCTGCAGGGAGGTGCGGAGCGGCAATGCAAGAGCTACTAGTGCCATCTAATGTGGATAATACGCTTGGCTGAGCAGGCGCGTCTAAGCTAGCAGTTGGGGACACCGGTGCGACATCTTCCTCGAACTCATCGTCTCCATCTTCAGAAAATGAGTCTGAAATTGGCTCCGGACCACCGCCCGAGGGAGCTGACTGTTCGCCTGCTTGAACCAACGAGATCGAAAGACATTCTCTCGTCAAATGAACTAAATCCAGGCCAGACTTTGTGGCTAGGTAGCTTACAGTAGTCCCGTCACGAGACGTCAAAAACGGCGACGATCCAGCTGTTCATAAGAATTTAATATGGGTCGGTGAGATTTAACCACAAACCTTTAAATAACGCAACGAAAGCCGACTTCAATCCTGTCCACGCAGCAAAATGAAGCGGAGTGAACCCAGAGCGGTCGCGAGCATTAAGATCGATTCCATCGCACGCAATCAAAAACTTCGCCAAGGTCGCCATTCTGCACATGCAGGCCAGATGTAATAAGGAGTGTCCGGATTTCGACCGACGCGTATCCAAAAGGCGAGACAAAGTAATGGTACTGTTCTCGTCTGGTGGCTGATTTTCATCGTGAAAGACTATGGTCATGATAGCTTCCATAACGACTCGCTCAATATCATCGCGAGTCAGTGGCGCGTTCGACAATTTCAGTGTGGATCGAACAAGATTCATCGCGCTTTCCGACAAGGGATTGATAGACCTGGATGTTGATCCAGACACCCCTGTATTTCCCGTCCCGCCTTGTGAACTTCCGTTCGCGGTATCACTTACAATTCGCATTGCAACCTACCAGACGTTAAATGTCAAAACGAACACTTTAAAACGTACATTTCGGGCGTCTTCTAATTGTCCTGTCATCCGCAAACCGACAACCTGTAGTGCCAGCTCCATCAAAGCACGCTCGCTGTCATCCTTGTACGTAAATACTGTTACTCCGCCGATAGCCGTCAGCGTCCTTAACGGATGCTCGCGGAAGGTAACAGGAACCGGGCCCGGAAGGCCAGACGCAGGAAGTACGCAGATAATAGTTGATTCGCTCCAAATTTCGGTCTTTGTTGAGGGGATATCTCCGAAAAGTACGGTCAAATTTGGTCTGAAATTCGACCCGATGAGAGTTATCTCAATTCCTCCCGTCATAGGTCCTTCTGATGGGATAACCCGACCGATCGCTGGTGTTGTAAATTGGTTGTGCTGCGGGTGGACGACAGCGCCATCAAAACTCGCAGTGTACGAAGTCGGTTGAAATTGCACATCGGTACTAATCGGCGATGGGCTGCGAAGTTCCGTGGCCGTCTGAGAGCCGCCAAGGGCTGCCAATAAATTTTCGGCAACAGCATGGTTGAATGTATCATCAACTGTCGATATCATGGGGCGTTTGGAGGGCCGGTGGTCGAAACCAAGACTAGCTTCACCATTAGCACCAAAATTATCATCGAAAAGAAGAGTATCATATATTCCTAGGGCTCCTTGCACAATCGACGCAGGACTTTTCGCCATTCCGGGTCCAGGGCTTGTCACTGAGCTTGCACGCGAGACCGCTCGGCCGTCTTCAGGCGTAAAAACTGACGCTGTCGGGAAAGGCGACTGTTCATACGCCGATGGAGTTTCGTCCTTGACAATGCTCAATGAGCCTGGAGGAGATAGGGGATCTGTTGATGGTGATTTTGGAGTCGGCAGTGCAGACCGAGTAATCAAGCCAAGTTCCGATTCGCAAAGTTCGTCCCTCGTTCGTTTTTGAGATTTCGGTTTTCCAGACTTGTGATCGTCCGTAATTAGGATCGGGGGAGTGATTCCGGTTGCAATAATTTTTCCACTAGAATCACGGCCAACGAAATATACACAGAACCCAAGTTTTTCATTTTGATGACGGCAGTAACAGGTTATTCGCGTTGGCAAAATCGCGTCCCCGCTGCTGAAATCCACGTAGTGAGGACAGCTAAACAGGAGGATCCGCCCACTCGGTTGAAAAAGCGTTCCGTTACTGTCGTCGCCGCCTTCTTCTTTCGAACCTGACACATTGCCATTCTGCACAAGGGAATTGGAGTCCACTTTTCGGCTGCGTTTCCTCTCTCGCTGCATGCAGCTGCCGCAAACCTGAATTGTACGAGTGGGGTCGGATGCGCAAACGACTCTCGCCTCAAGATTCAGTGTAGTGTGGGCCGGATATAAAGAAGAGTCCATGATTCGGCTCCGCTTCGGCTTCTCTCTGGTTACCGCGTGCTCCGGGAGCCGCAAGTGAGACCACCGGGAGACCTTCTCACCCTTTCCGGTCACGAGTTGTAAGCACACCTTGATTTGCGTTTCGACACGAGATCGAGCGTTCTGATGAGGGACTCCAAGAATCCTGAACTGAAGGCCGGATGTGAACTCTAGGAGAGAATCCAGCATTGCTTTGATTGCTGCTGGATCGCTCGAATGATGAAGTGGGGTGATGAAATGGCTTGTTGGTGTCGCAGAAAATGATGCAATGCCCGGTGCTCCTGATCCACTATTGTAAGACGATGAAAACGTTGCGGCCACGGGCATGGCTGGGCCAAATCCAGACACACCGGAATGATCCTCTAGAGTAGACGAATACGCCGAATCATCATCGGACGTCGGTGATCGCTTCCTGTGGTGGATTGTTGAGTCAAGGACGCCCGACATGGATGAAATCCCAGGAATGGAGTCCGGTGGTGGCATACAATGTCGTGGCGTTGACTGAAGTGGTATGGAAGGAGGGGAAGGCGCCAAGTTAGGAAACGGCGGGAGATGATGGGAGCTGACGATCGTTTGCGTCGCGGCTAATGGGGTGTGGGGCAACGGCGAGATAATGTTGCCACTGCTGCTGGAAGAGTGCCGCAGCTTCGAAGCGTAAGGGCGCCGGTCCTGCTGCTGCTGCTGGTGGTGGTGGTGGTTGTGTTGGGCCGGCAAAGTTGGGGCAGTTGGGGCAGCGATGGTACCAAATGGCCCGGCAGAGGGTGAGGTCATGGGCGGCGGTTGTGGGGAGTTCATGGCGATCGATGGTCGTTGGAGGGAGGCAGGTCGGCTTGGAGACAAGGGCGAGAGACAGAGCTCCGGGAAGACAGACTTTTGGTTGGTTGGTTGATTGCCCAGCTTGGCTCTCCCCCAAACTTCGGGCTCCGTATTGCACCATGACGACAGACATAAAGTATGATGATATTTAACCGGCCCTGACCACCTCCGTGGAATATGGACCATGAAGAACTCCAACTTCCGTGTTGAGGTGCCTTCGGTGTCTCCCACCAATTAAAGTCGACCCATCGACACGTTGCCATGGAGTATTTTTGATACAAGCAATATCCTCAAAATGGAAAAATACGCAGCATGTTACAGGTTGATGGAGGAGTGGAATCAAACTATAACAAACGTAAGAAGGAAATTTGTGCCACACAGCAGTACTGGATGCTAACCTCGTTATGATTTCGCATTTCTCCAATTTTGACTCTTTCACCCTACATAATACATGATAGGAGGGTCATGGCAAGGAACCAAGTTGGGAAAGGACGATTGTTGGGTCCTTGGACAGCAGAAGCCGTAATATTGTCCTTGCACAGCAAATTGGTGATGGCATCCTTGTATAGGATATTACTGTAAATGGATGTCGTCGTCATTTTTCTCATTCTTATTCTTGTTTCTGCCCAAGGATGTGTTATCGCTCCGCTCAAGGATGCTGTTGTCACTTTTCTCAACTTCATTCCTGACCACCATCTCATTCCAAATTCCTAGCACACAGACTCGCCCACACCATCTAGGCATTTACCACAATTTTATGTTGATTTAAAACTCAGAATCTCGGCAGTAGGTGCAGCTGGGAGCTATGTTCCCACTTGGCTGGCTGCACCTGGCCTCCTCCGCCAATCAGTGAAGAAGGGAGAAATAATGAAATATACAGACTACTTCCTTTGATTCGCTGTAAAATGAAAGTGAGTCTGTTTAAGCTCGCCCAATTTCGCAGCCCCTTATTATGACATCACTTTGTGACGGCTAAATGGGGGATCCGGGAGTGAATAGTAGAAAGGAGGAGGTGGGCATTAGTGGACGCACGCGAGTGGAGTCCTCAAGAAAGAATTAACACACACCAGAAGTAGTCAACCTTGAGTCCACCGGAACGGGATGATAACAATTTTAGGGCAAGCAAGGTGGGGAGCGATGTTCGATAGGAGAGAAATTTGGTCCACTCCCTGACAGGGCTGTGGCTTGGTTTGCCCTGTCTACGCCCCGGCACCGCTTCGTTGCACGATCGTTCGAATGTCGGAGCAACTGGAGGCGGCAGACTCGGTGTCGACTCCCACACGGACGTCGCTGACTTTGGCAGATGGCGATCTTATGGTGTCCACCACTGTGGTTTCCATCACGACAACGACAATATGGTCGAGCGGAGGGAGTTCGTCAATATACGAATTCCCGCCTGCGCTCCCGATGATGGCGGCTTCGGCAATGATCAACGATACGCTCTACGTTTTCGGAGGTTACTACGACTCAAACGTCACTGCAGATCTCTATCCTTCAAGCACTTCAACATGTTTAGATCAAGTGATCACCTTCGCCCTTGATACCAGTTCTTGGACTATTCGCGGCGACATGTCGATGCCTGTTGGACTCTGTGGCCACTCTGCCACTGCTATCGATTCGAATACCGTTCTGTTAGTACTACGTGAACTCATTGGTTGTTTGTTGACTTCAGATGTAGGATCTTTGGAGGAGTCCAAAATATCCCGCAGACTACCGATGCAAGTAGTCAAGGTTTCAATAGTTTGATATTCCTTATGTCTAAACCTTTCTAGTGTCTTATTCTGGTGGTCCATTTATTTTTGATCTGCAGTCCAATACATGGACTGCAATGACGACTACATCTTCCACATCGTCGACAGCCTCCCTTGCAGATCGCTATAATCATGTTGCAGAGTACAGCAGTACCTCACGATTGTTGATTGTCTACGGCGGCCAAACGACTCACTTTAATGTCCTTAGCGATCTGGTTGTTATGAGTTTCGACTTGACCTCGATGTCGGTGACTCGGCTTCAACAGTTGGCCCTACAAAATTCAACATTCCAGTCGCTATCGTTTACACCTGTAACGCGGTGTCAAGCCGGGTCCGTTATTCTGCCAGTTGAACTCGGCTCGTCGGACATGGTTATGTTGGTCTACGGAGGCGTCGAGGCTATTTCGACACAAACGTCGCTCAGTTTGACGAGAGTGGAAGCGGACAATCTGTTTCTCGGTATAAATGCCACCTATCTTACTGTTAGCAATATCGAATTCCAGCCATACTCGAACACCCAAACTAATGCATCGAATTCGATCTGGGAAACGCAAGGGACATCATGGAGTACGAGCACGACGACTTCGACTTCGTTTCCTGCTACAGCCTCCAACACAAATGTAACGAGTAACAATACCCTTGCTGAGCTGGAGTATGGACCGGGAAACAACTCTTCTGTTCAACCAGTTTCGTTCGGATTTGTTTCATCGACGACTTCGAGCATAGCGTACTACTTTGGCGGTTCTTTCGGAGGAGAATCCCAAAGTGGACTTTGGAAACTGGACGCTTCAACTAAGAATTACTGGAATTGGACTGATGTCACTCCGTGGGGTGCTCATGACTTTGATGCGTCGTCTCCTCTTATGGAGTGGTTAGGAAGCCCTAACGGGACCGTCCTTATACTCCTTCCTTATGTGAATTCCTCGAACCCGGGAGGGTTGTTGAAGTATTTTCCTGGCAACAAAAACTACAGTTTCACTGAGTCTGAGCCCTCTCTCTTTACTTCAGTGTATTCGTCGAGTAAGAAACTTGTCATATATGCGAAATATAACATAGAGCTATAGATACACCAGTTAGCCCTGAAGCGTCTTACCCGGGCCGCCAATGGATGATTGGAGTCATTGCAGGTTGTGTGGTGCTCGCAGCTATATTGGGTGCGTTGGCATTTGTTTTCGTGATTTATCGGAGGAAACGCCGTGCTCGATCCGGTTCAGCCCTATTATCTCGTCCAGGTAGTGATTGCTGCTTTCTTTTTTTCGAACTAAACTTTTCAGATTGGAAAGGTAAACGTGCGTCTGCAGTAGAGTCCAACTTCACTGGAACTATGACATCTGCCTCTTCGCGCCAGGATGACTTGGAGGCTCACAACCAGGAGATGCCGGATATAGGTAAAAGTTGTCATAATGAGAGTTGCTATTTCTAAATATTGCACGTTGTTCATTGTCGAAAAGTTCCCGCCGCCGTACCTCTGGACGATTTGGGCCTCCCTGCCACATCTGTGACTATACCAGGCACTGAGGAAAACACATTCCGGGCCCCGACGCGCACTGTCACCCGGCAGTTGGAGCGCCCGTCGTCAATATTAGGAGAAGCGGTTGGCCCAGATCTTCCTACATATGCCGAGGCACTGTCAGTCGTACCAGCCCGGACCGGAGGCGAGGAAGGCGCGGAGCGTGATGACTGGGGCTCAGATCAACCAAGCGAACGGGCCATCGTCATTACTGCGCATGTGCCTGCTGGGAAGGACGAGATAGAGCTGGTATAGTGAAAAAATTAATCATCTCTAATCGCTAAATGTATCAAAGCGAGTTGGCGACCATATTGGTCTTATGCCGGACCCGGTAATCTATCGTGGCATCGCCTATCTCAATTG
>JADGKE010006482.1:0-15935 GCA_026954515.1 Cladochytrium tenue
GCCCCCCACAATGCCACCAGGAATGCCGCCTTTCCGGCCTCCGTTCCCGGGCATGCCCCCTATTATGCCTCCCTTCCCAGGGCCCGGCGGCCTGGCGGCCGGACAACCTGGCCCTGGAGGTCCCGCGCCGCCATTCCCAATGATGCCGCCCCCCGGATGGCGGCCACCTCCCGGATTCATGCTACCGCCTGGCGCGCCAGTCCCGCCGCCCGGGTGGCGGCCGCCCCCCGGGTTCCTTCCGCCCCCTCCTGCTCAAGGCGGAGCGTTCCCAGCTGAAGGTGAGGATACAGCAGTATTTGCTTCTCCCCGTGCCACCTCGCTGACTACAATTCTTTTTTTCACTCTCTGCAGCCAGGAAACGCATGGGCGAAGAAGAAGGTCCGACAATAATGCTGTTTGCTGAAGCGCCGCTAACCTTCATTTATTGACCTGAAATCAGGTGCGGAGGCCAAGAAAGTGCGTGTTGAATAGGCCAGGTTTACTATGGGAGGAAGCTGGGCAAACATGTAATAAAGAGAGACTGTCACATGAAGCTTCGGCAGAGGGGGCACTGAGTGTTGCCTGATGTGCGAATCCACTGTATTTGTTGGTTTACGAGACGGTATGTCAGTGGCTGTGCGGCTGGTAAAGGTCACCCAAACCTTGTATAGACACGACCCATGGAACTTGTTTTTGCATGTCCGACACGCCTTGGTTGGAAGGGATCTGTCTATAACGCCGACCACCGCGTAGCCTGAGAAAAAAACGATGAATTAGGAATTGGACATTTTCCCACCATCGCTTGGGCTTACAAATAGCACACTCTTCCACGCCTAGAAAAAGAAACAAGTGTCAGTAACCGAGATGGAGAATGCTCAACAGCAACAAGCCACCTTCGAAATGAAGCTTGATATTCCTGTGCCACATGCGCAAGGCGTCAAGGATGGAAGCGTTCTGCGCAACAACTCCGGTTGATAAAAGCCAGGACCGCCACTGCGACTCCTGCACGCCGGCCACCCGGCCGCCTGTGGGACTATCCACTTCCAGCTGCCGAAGGGGATAACCTGGCGGAAACCGCAACGCAATCTCCAGCACAGCTTCGTCGATCTGGTAAGACGCAGTCACCTCGTTCCCGGTCTTGGACAACCGCACCGTCATCTCCTCACAAGAAGACGACAGGTCCGCAGTCGACACCACCCGCGCCTCCCATTTGGACAGGAGGGTGGAATAGTGCCGCTCAGTGTAGCTGTGTCCGTGAAAGCATACGAGACTGCATTAATAACGACAATTGGCAATAAGGAGGGCGCACCTCTCTACAGCCTTTGTCAGCTGCCTGTTCTTGCAGTTCGACCACCAGCTCCGGCTCAATCCAGAAAGGTGAAGCAAAAATCGCCAATATAAGTGGGCACAGAGCAGCGCAAGGCCGTTCCGCTCGGTAGGTTCAACGGCATCGACTTGAATTGTCGTGAAGTCCCACCCGGTCAGATCGAACGGAGTCAGTTGTTGGTAACCGACACCTAGCACGTGGAAGATGAACTCAAAGGCATTGGAAATCGCATCGCCGTTCTCTCGTATCTGGCTGACATAGTCGGACTTCAGTTGATAGGTCTTTCGGGATATGTCAGGTGGAACCCACGTGGTCATAAGCAACTTACTGCATCCTTAAGGTGATCCAACAGAATAAACCAAGATAAAATGTAGCCAAAAGCTCGACGGCACTCCTAAGGTAAAGACGAAGTTTATTAAAGGAAGCAAGCTCAAAGTTCCTACTTGGATGCCATAGTCGTCGAAATCGAAAAACGTCATATCCATTGCTGTTGCTGTCAAAAGTTGTTTTGAAATAAAAAACTTCGCGGAGCTGTCCATTTCGAGCTTAACGGAATTTCCCTGGATATCCAAAGCCGTTAGGCCGGAGAGCAGCGAATAGGCTTTGATTTGCACATCGTGGTCATTAGAAAACAGCAACCCACAGAGCTACACAACTAACGTCAACACTTTACAGCCAACTAGAAAACAGCCCACCTTCTCAAAACAATTCATATCTTGGACAAATTCAGCAGTGACGTCTTCTATTCCTTCCAGTAAGGCTCGGTTTAGCTCCTTAATCACTCCATAAAGAGTTTGCGACGATGTTTGATCAGACGATAGCTCAGAGCCCATAAGAATCTGCAGCATTCGCCGCTGCATTTTTGCTTCGTATTTGTACGTCCCACTCCACACGTCTGGATTTGTTGCAGATAGGCGGCAGGCTGATTTCCACAAAACAGACGCGAAATATTGCCCAACTTTGGATTCGCCCTTTTTAAGGTATGTTAGAAGAGCCGGAGTCGAATGCGAACCTCAAGCGCCTTGCGTCCAATTTCGATGGCAAAGGAGGCGATATTAACATTGAACTCGAACCCAAGATCCACCAAATGGGCGAGAAAAATGACCGCGTTCTCCATGCGGAGCTTTCCGAACCAATCTGAGCTCTCTTGCGTTCGCTCCGACCAAATACGAACTCTGGTGACCACGTTGCGAAGTAAATCTGACTCCACAACTTTCGACAACTCGGCTAACCCGCAATATTGCAGGTAGTGAAACACAGCGTTGAGACAACTGAAGTTTGTGTGCATTTCAAGGGAGTATTCGTTCTTCGGCAACTCGAGAATATCTCTACACACGGTAGTCACGTACTTCTTCAGTGCAGATGTGACACGCGGTTTAGCCGAAAAGGCGACAAGAAGAGGTAGAAAAACATGTAGATGACCTACAAGAAAAGGATATCAGAAGATAGCTGAAAGCATGTTATAAACCAACCGTGTTCTGGAAGTGAACAAAGCAGCTCATGCCACAAGTCTACATCACTGGATGCAAGCTCCATGGTCCGCATGAGGTCGCCAAAGAAGAGCGCAAACGCCCTTCCAATCATCAAGTCCCCACCAACCGCCGCGGAAAACATTTGTATAGTCAAATCTAACAGTGTCGCCTCGGGCACACTTTTCAGTTCTGTCGTCTGATCTGAAGAAAGTTGTTCGTCCAGGCCGTCGACAACCACGGCGTGAAAAACTTCAGCATCCTCGCCATGCGGAGCAAGTCGCCGGATATAAGAACGGCACCGTTCCGTTGCCAACTGCAGAACGTCGTCGAAGGCTGCAACATCAAAAGCGGGTGAAAACAGAAGCGGCTGTCCGGTATTTGTTTGGTCTTCCCACAAAATGCGGAACGTAAGAAGTTCGTCAATTAGCTTCCGTTCAATAACAGGCTCCATCATCTCAGGGCGCTCTCTTGAGAACTTCAACAAGATATAAATAATCCTGGAGTAAGCCGAATACCCATGTGAATCAAAAGTCTCCGGAAGAGTGGCTGGATCGCCTTGCTCCATCAACGCGAATGAAAAGTCAACGATGACGGTCGACATTTCTAATGTTGCTTTTGGACGATACTGCGCTAGTTTCTCAAGGTGGGAAGCTAAAAGGGATGAGAAATATTTGCTATTTGTGGCATAAAGATCCAACGCGCGAAGTCCTTGAGATGATAGCTCTTCTATACTGAATTGCCAGGTCACTATATCACCATCAGTTCGACACGAACCTGTATTCAGTCGAAAGCCTGAACACCTCTTCCAGCCATTTACTGAAAATAACGTGTTGAATATCCACCTCAGAGGACTCAGATGTCCTCGAAATATTTTGCCAAAGGTCATGGAGTGAAGCCAATAACGATTCATCCAGTTTCACAGACCCTGACAGCAATCTCAAAATATTCAATAGGACCTTCGAAAGTTCTTCTTGTGGGAAAGACCAGAAGGTGCCAGGGCTAGTTGAAACCAGCAAGGACAGAATAGATAAAACGGGCCCAAGAGAAGCCAATGTAACGTCCGCCTCCAAAGCTGTGGCGAAGTGCGAGCACAAGTTTCGAATGACATCCTTTCCAACAGCGTTATAATCTACAACACGGTGAGAAGGTACTGCAGATATTACGGAATAACCTTTCGAAACGATGCAGGCGGAGGCAATAAGCTCCTCATCCAGCGGTGCTGTTTTTGCAGCGTTCTCAATGACTGCATCGATTTCCGTACCGTCGCCAAGGCTAAATAATGGGGATAGCCTTAGCTGTTCAAATTTAGCGTTAAAAGTACAGGCTTCTGACATCTACCTTCACGAGTAACGACTTGACCGTCCCATTTTTCGAAGTTGCAATACAGCGAGCCACAGTTCGCCAAAGTCGATACCGGGGCTCGTCGTCTTCCAAAGAGCGAAGATATAAAATTGCCAGATCAATAGCCTGATTGCTTTCTTCTGAGCCCGCCAAGCTGAGAAATATTCGCTCGACTGTCGAGTACAACCGATTGACGACGAGGGTTTTCACACTCGCATTCATGGAGATTGAAAGGAGCATGGTCACGATCACAGAAGACTTGACAGGATCTTTATGGATGAATAAACGTTGAGCAAATGTAACAAACCAGTTGGTTCGGCTTCAGCGACCTTTTCTGCCAGATGTTGCACCAACGCGGAGCTATATTCCTTTTGAAGTCAGTTTGATGTATTTTTCGGAGTGCCTACTGTTGAGTCATTGCGGCTAATTGATGCAATCAAGTCTGTGACTGTTGACGAAAACAGGTTAAGGTCAGACATTTCTAGAGTTTCGCCAGAAGGTGCAGTAAACTTCGTGGCAGCATCAGTCAGGACATTCTCGATCTTGTTCAACACGGGCTGAGAGTAGGATTCTCGTAGCTGTTACCAATCGACGATCCAGCAATTTAGTTACCATATACATTTTTCGTCATCACAGACTCCAGAAAATTTGAGATAGCAGATATTGATCCAGGTGATGCCAACTTTCCTTTCGTATTACGTGCCTTATGCAGATCGGTTAAAGCAACAATCGATGTTTAGTAACGTACAAAGCGTGGAAATAGTAGAGCAACGAAAGGTCGAAAAACAAGATCGACCGTCACAGCATTCTCCTCCCTTAAATTGCGGTTACGATGGCCGTGGGACAAATATCCAACCTTAGCCTGGGAAATGCATATCCAAGACACTCGACGTATGTCGAAAGTATGAGGACAGAGGCGGGTTTATCAACAGCATCCACGGATATCGCCGACCAAATACTCTCAATTAACGCCAAAAGAAACCCTGGCTCAGACGAAAGCACTGACTGCAGTATGAATGAACATGTTAGTGGCGTGCCAGTACAAAAACGTCCAACCTCAAGAGGAATCAAGGCCAAAAGTGGCAAGATCGCGGGGTAAGAAGCCCTGTAGCCACCGAACGCTGCAGACTTCACGAACTTCAACAGAGGCTTTTCAATCCTCTTCGGGTCAGTCTCCCACACTTGGGGGAACTTTTTTGTTAACAGAAGTACTGCATTCAGCATATCGGCTTGGGCACCGAGATCTTTCTCAAGGAATGCCTTCTCCAGAAATTGGCTTCGCATTATAGGAAGAGCATCCTGCAACGGGCTACTGGAAATTTGACAGAGAAGCGAAATGAGCTTGTACAATGACTTCCGAATGACAGCGTGCTCGGACGTCATCAAGGACCAAAGCTCTTTTCGCTTGCAAAGCTCAGCCACAGTCCCGGCCGATTCCGTCTCTGATTGACACAACGCATCTGTTTAATACATCGTCAGAAGGCACGCAAGAATAATTATAGTTACCGTATAAAAATCCAATTCCGCTGATGGACGAGGCAACCATCCTTGTGTATTTCGCCAACATTTCCTCCGCATTGACGTAGCGTGCATCACCTACAAAGAAGTTTATTCATTTGTTTATTTTGAAAGAGCCGCATTACTTAATGTCTCTGGTGATTGAATGAAAATGATGTCGGAAATGTAAGCCAAGATTTCCAATTGGCAGTACTTCAGCGCATCGTTCAGCTTATTTGGAAAAGCGGCCTGTTTTTCTAAGAAGTCAGCCCTTCGCTAAGCGCGAAATGGCCACACAAAACCTTCAGTGCGTCGGATGCAAGACGTGAAACTTCTTGGGCCGTATCGAACTGTGCACAAATCCAGACCCCCATGATGCCTTTAAGAATTGGCGCAAGCTCTCGTCGCATGCGATGTACGATATCCTTGTGGCTCGAAAAGGTGTTTTCTCGAATTTTTCGCGAGATATCTGTCCCAAACTTGTTGAAAATGGTAGGCTGTCCAAGCGATCAGGGCTCATAAACTTCTGTAGGACCAACCCATGCACTCAGCAGTAAAGCGAGAGTTTCCGTGGACGCTCCCTGAACGTATGCAAGAAGTTCATCGGATGCCTTGGTTCTCGTCACGTCGTCCTTCTTTCCCAGTCGCTTTAGAATCAGCTACATTGCCTTAGTCAGTGGAGTTCCGGCTCGTCAGCAAAGCACCTTAAGGTCACCGTCAAAGTCCGCAAGATTCTCGAGCAGCACGCCCGAGAACGGCGCAGATGGTTGTATGGTTCCAGAAAGAGCTGCTGTCGGGCTGTTTGCACCCATTGGTAAGGTGAAGGGCAATGGTGGCGAGGGTCACAGTTGGTGAGATATTCCAGCCCCTGTTGCAGGCGATCGAAGGAGGACAAAGCAGAAAATATAGGACGAGGAGAACTGAGGCGCGGCAAGATAAGAAAAGCACAGAGCCCCGCTGCTGTTGGTTGGTGTGTGGGGTGGTGGCTGCACCCCAATCTGCAGGGCAGTGCCTTGTAGGACCTATGACAGCGAGCAACCTTCCACCACACACCCCCCTCCCGCCCCCGCCATCTGGCACGCTCGAGGAGGTCCTTTGCTCACCGGCTCGCGAGCGCGGCAGGCAGCGCAGAGGAGGCGGTGTCGCCGGCGGGGGCGCGCTGCTGCTTGCGCCTCGATGTGTTGGCGGCCATGAAGCGCTATGATCGGCTGGGCTTCACTCACAGAATATTTTGGATTCGGTTCTCATTTTTTACTTTTTCACACCAGACAACCACCACGCTGCGCCGTTCCCAACGCCAACACGTCTACCCCGCGCGACCACTCGCACCCCCGGCACAAGTGGCTGCGACGCATCCCCCACCGCCGCCGCCGCTGAGGCTGACAATGCCGGATTCCTGCGGCACCTTTCCGGCGCTCTGGCCGCATAAGCGCCGGTTCGCCGTCGCGACCGTGTGACGGTCCAAGAGGCCCGCACGAGACCAGCCATCGCCAGCCGACCGCACTTTGGAGTCGCTGCACTGACACAAACTGCATCGGCTGCGGTCGCAAAGGTGTTCCATGCATAGGTCGGGATATCTTTGCCCTGCCGCTAGACTTAAGTGCAACGGCAAAGCGCGCGCTGGCCTGGGCAGCAGACCGCGGCCAGGCGGTCCGCCGTCGTTTTAGCCTTCGCCTCGCCCTGATGCTAGCGACTGGCTGCCGCTCAGCGGCGCACCGGAGGAGGTCATGTTTTGGCATTCGTGACAACGCAGAGGTTGTGTTTTAGTTTAAAGATGCGGTCGATTCCCTTTTTCTCGCAGTGTTTGCCGCGTCCATGTGTTCAGCCGAAATGGTGGTGGATTTCTAAGAAGATTGGTGTTGTCTGATGCCAGACTTGCGGCAGCGTTCAGCGTCCGCATTTGAACACGAGAGACCAGCGATCGCAAACCAGGCTGCAACAGTGACTCCAAGAGCCCCGCCACCTACTGTGGCGGTTCCTCTGACCGCAGCGCACGCTCGCCCACGTCGTGTATGGACTCGACCCTTTCGAGGTCAATTGCCGTTCGCGCATCCTACAAATAGCAAATACAGAAAGTTGTAGACGCTGTTCCGCGTCTCTGTCGCCATGGCAAGGGTCGAAATAAAGACAACTGGCGGGAGCACCAACATAACAATTTCATCCAATTGTTCCCTTCCTTCAACATTTCGCCCTCCATCACTTGGCTTTCTCTCCATCACTTGGCTTTGGCACAAAGCTCGGTGGATACGTCCCGCTGGCAAGGAAAGAAATTAAGGAAGGTCAGGCGCATGAAAAGAGTGGTGAGCGAAGAGATAGGGGGAAGGGGGGGGGGTTAACTCACGATAGCTTCAAGGTAGGCACGCAGGTGCTCAGGGTCATGATCTACGTATAATAAAAAAACCATTTCAACTCAACATGCCGCGCACATCGTTTGCAAAGCGACGAACCTGGGTACATCCCATGGCCGAGATTGGCTATGTAAAGACGCTCCGGCCCAAACTTTGTCAGCATCGTCCTGGCGACTTCCTTGATAACTTTCGGGTCAGCGTACAGGAGGCTGGGGTCCGCATTTCCTTGCAGCGTGACCCTGCCGCCGGCAATCTTCCTTGCGACCTCCGGGTCCATAGTCCAGTCGATAGACACCACAGAGTACTTGAGTCTCGACAGGTCGTCGAGGGCATAGTGCGCGCCCCTTGCAAACACGACGAGGGGAACGTTCAATCCGAGCTTCGTGAGTCGATCCGAAACGACGGTCGCAATTTGCTCTAAGTACGGAAGAGAAAATTGCGCGAAATCGTGAGGGGACAACTCTCCACCCCATGAGTCAAAGACCTGCAAAAGCTAATCGAGGTGTCAGTCCAGGGGAGTAGCAGGATATGAATTAAAGGGGCCGCAAACACATAATTAAGTCGCAAAGGCAGACGAATGCCAATGTTCTCCTAATGGTGCCAAAACATTGGATTCACAAACCTGGGCTCCAGCTCTTGCCTGAGCAACCAGAAAATCGATGCAGACATTGGTGACGCTTTGCAGCAGCCTCTTGCTCTCCTCCGGGTACCTAAACAGCCAGGTCTTTGCCTTGCTGAGCGTCTTGGAGGATCCGCCCTCGATCATGTACGCCATAAGGGTCCACGGGGCCCCGACGAAACCAAACAGCGGGACGCGGCCACGCAGCTCGACGCGCGTGAGCGAGATGGCATCCAGCACGTACCCCAGCGACTCCTCCACATCAACGGTGGTGCGCAGGCGCGCCAGGTCCGCCGGTACACGGAGCGGGTCAGGAAAGTGCGGGCCAACTTTCTCCAGCATCTGCACCTCGAGGCCCATGGCCTGCGGCACGACGAGGATGTCGGAGAAAATGATGGACGCGTCCAGCAGCGGGCCGTAGCGGTCGATCGGCTGCAGCGTCACTTCGCACGCCAGCCGAGGCGTCCTGCAGATGGTGAAAAAGTCGTTCTTCTCGCGCGACTTGCGGAACTCTTTCGTGAGCAAGTGAAGCGACAGGGAAGCGGGGGGGGGGGTTGAGGATGTTTGGGCGTCTGCGTTAGAATGGGTGAGAAGCCACTGTTCAGAACAAACCTGGGAGGTACCTTCCGGCCTGGCGCATGATCCACACGGGTGCACGCTCGACCTTTTCACCGCGGGCGGCGCGAAGGACCAGGTCGTTCAGTAGGGGCGGGAAGCGCGAGGCGCCGGCCACGGGGCGCGGCACGAGCTCAACGGGAGGGCCTGTCATGACGTCTTCGTTGTCGTCGACAGATGCAGTAGCAGCAGCGGGACTATGGGTACGCCTACGGGAAGCGTGCGGTTGCAGGGACGCAGAGGGGTTGCGGGTGAGGTCGCTGTAGTCGTCGTCAGCACCGCGTGGCAGGCGCTTCTTCCTGTTGGCAGTGTTGGTTGCCGTCTCTGGCTGTGGTGAGATCCGATTGGCGTCCATTGGCAAGCCGACACGTGATCTGGTTTGGACTGCTGCGACAAGGAAGGCCGGTGGCACGACGTCACAACCAGGCTAACCCTCCCTTTTCCTCGCTTAAAAGAAGTCGACTCGACTAACCCTCCTGCTCTCAAAGCCCTCTGTTTCATCGAAAGCAGTCAATACATTTTCAAGCTCAACTAATTTCACCACTCAATTTATTTCACAAGAATGGCAGCAAGCCCATCAAGTAACAGAAAAAAAAGCAGTGGTTGGTCCGCTTAAGCCCAACCCGTAATCAGTCATGCGACCGTACAACAGGACCTAATCGACTCGAGCCCGCTTTTTCGGCCCACCTGGCGAAAGCTGAGAGCGTTGTCCGCGCACCATGTCCACCGGCGCTTCTTGCGGCGTAGGACTGGTCGGAACTTCGCTCGCGCTCGACTCCTGCGAAGACGGCGGCGCCGTCACCATGAGCGTACACTCACCGAGGTCGTCGCCGCACATGCTGCCATCGGACGACCCGGTAAGGTTGCGCGCAAGACCCGGTGGGGCCGGCACGACAAAGTGCGAACCCCGCCCGGAGCTGTTGCCGGCTCGAGAATTGGACGCTGCGACGGTGCCTAGAACTTGGCGGAGAGCGAGCGAGCTTCCCAGGACGGTTCGACCACCACCACCTCCACCAGCGCTCCTGCTTGACGACGGTGATGGCCGCAGCGGGCTGCCAGCCTGGCTCCTAGGGTCGTGGCTGTGGAGCTGCGGATATTTCGGGGGGAAGAGTTCGCCGGGAGACCCCGCGATAATAGCGGGCTGCTGGCGCCCCTTAGGTGTTCCCAACGTTTCGGGTTGCCGCCGGGAAGGGGGTGTGAGGTTGGGTGAAAGGCTTTTGGTGTTGGAAGCGTCTACGGGAGACTGCCGTCCAATGCGTGGAAAGTCAGGTGCAGCTGAGCTCCGATCACGTTCTGGTTTCAAATCCCCATCGTCAAGCCCAGAACGTGGAATGACGGGGTCATTCCCGACCTCAGGATCTCGGCGCATAATGCCATCGCCACGTTGTGCCTCATCTGATTGAAGGACCGCCCCTATTTTCTCGTTGAGAGATTCCAAGAACCGATCAAATATTTTTTGGACGATCGTATACTGCGCGGGATCGTATTCTGAAAACGCGCTTAGTTTTATATAATGGCACTTTGAACCGACTCTTAACATAGATTCGAACGGATATTTCTTGAAAAACACTGGGAAGAATTTGACCAATTTGTTGTCCTCCGAGGTGCTAATTGAAAACGGTCATGTCTTGTCCTGTCCTCAGATGTACTCACATAAGACTGATTTGGCCGATATTTACCCCAAAACATTGTATTGTCAAGAGGGTTCTTATCGCGCATTCCGTAGCCAATCTCTCTCCAATCGACGAACAAATCATTTACTGTGACTGTCTGTTCATCTGACTTCGCAAAACACAGAATACCCTCAGCATCAAATGTTTTTTTTGTAATACGCCTTGTGTTAATGAAGTCCTGTGGAATTATGACAGATCTCACGCATCTATAACGAGGCACATATGTTAGACTGTTAAGATGCTGTGGCCAACTTACTTGTACAATTCACGTTTACGCAGCCGGCGGAGAATAGATTGCGCCTGAATCAAGTCGTCGGTTAGGTGTGGCTTCTTTTTTCGCTCGATCTCTTCCAATATTGAATCTGTCAGATGAAGATAGTCCGGCATGCTGTCGATTGCGTCCGCGATACCCAGATCTTTGTTTGCAAGAAGCAACACATCTGTTATCATCAATTCGATTGCTCTGCCGACTCTGGAAGCATAAATTAGCCCAGAACATCAATAAACAAAGCTTACTTGTGCGTATATACATTTCGAAACATATTAAAGCGCGAGGCAAACAACTATCAGTTTAGTGAAACCGCCCAATCACAAGTTAGCACAAGGTTCGCCAGGTTAACGGTGGCGTACTTGATGTAGCCCGTGGGCCTCCTTTTCGTTGAAGCAAATCTCGTGGTTGATAATGCGTGCCATTTCAAGGTTTCTCTTGTAATCGAAACTTATTTTAAATTGAACGCCCTTCGAATCGCGCTCAAGATAATCAAACTATGTCCGCTCAGAAGCTTGAAGTAACTAAATGGCCGACATTACCTTGTCGACATCAATCCCGTTGGTTTTGTTTGCAACTATCTGGTAGAGAAATTTTCGCTCGGGCCTTCGCACATCTCCTCGAATCATGCTCTTCACCTCTTGCACCGAATCTGAGTCAAGGTCGATGCCGTTGTCTGAAAGTAGGTAGTCGAACATGTCTTCGCTGGCTTTCTCGTGTGTCCAGTTTAGGCCAGGACGGGCCTCTGGGATGAAGGAGCCATCGAAAACGTGGCTGAATGGGCCGTGGCCGAGATCATGCAGGAGACCTGCGAGCTGCACGTTGAACACGTCCTGGTCATTGATCTCGAGGCGGGGCTGATTTGAACGGAAACGGGTGATCATCTGGTTGGCGACGTGGCATACGCCGATAGAGTGTTCGAAGCGGTTGTGGGTCGCGCCGGGAAATACAAAGTACGCTGAGCCGAGCTGTTTAAGATAGCGCAACCTGGTATAGTGCGTGATTTAGTCGTGCCGTTAGTGATAGAGGTTTACAGCGAACAGCCGCGTGACGCGAACTATTCGGCGGAGAAGGCGATAATACCGTTGAAACTGAGGTGTGTCTATGTAAGCCCACATCTTCCCACTGATGTTCAGAGTCCCGTGGACCGGATCATTGAGAATCTTTTTGAAGTAGTCAACATCTGGGAGCTCGGAGCTGAACAGCTCTGACATTGGGGAGAACCCAACGAGCCAAGATGGCCTGTCAAGGAATTTCTGGACCAAATTTGTCCGATTTTGCAGTGCACATGAATATGAATGCTATGTGTTAAACCACTACATTCAATTGATGCAAAGGACTCCACAGAAAGTTTCTGACAATGGGTATAAGCCTTATTGACGAAGGTTCACAGTACAGGTGTCAGACTTCAAGCAAGAAAGGATCAAGGAAAGGAAAGGGGATGGGTGGGGGTAGGCTGCTAGAGCGATGGGATATTGCGCAAAAAAAGGTTGCTGTTCGTCTCATTATGGGACAGTCTGGTGATGAAACTGCTTTGCCGCACGAAGCGAATTGATTAGGTCCTCTGGATAAAACGTTGAGGATTATTGAGAAACTGCAGCGTTCATAGACTTTCACAGACCATGCGTTTCGCGCCACCGTGCTGTCTTGGCGCGAGCATTGGCCACAGCAGCATCCGTGCTCCTATCCGACGCGTTTTTGTGCGCAGAGAGCGATCGAACCCTCCGCGCAACGACCGGACATTCGTGCAGCGCCGCGGCGTCATTGTCGGTGAAGAGGCGGCCGCAGAAATCGCAGCGGGCGGCGGCCGCAACCCGTGAGGGCTGGGAGAAAGGCACGTCAATGCACCGACGGGGAGGAGTGTTTAGCAAATCAGCAGAGAACGCCACATTCTTACGTGTGAGGCTCGTGGTGTTGTTGATGGCGAGCCAAGTTCGGGCGTTCGCCTCGAGTCGATGGAATCGGTGTCCGTCGAAGTTGAATTGCGATTGCGGTTCGAAAGGGGGGCTGTGGTTTGAGACTGTGTTGGCTGTGTGGCGGGTTGTGAGACGATGGTGGGCTGCAATGGCTGATAGCTACGTGGAGACCGAAGGCGATGTTCCATCAACCGAGGAGTAGCGTCCAAAACAGCTGTTGGGGTGGCTTGATTTGGCTCTTGCCGCTTGGTGACGTCTCGCATTGTCATCGGTGAATTGGCTCGTGATTCAGCCAGTGACGATGTTGCTGGCGTTGATGCTGGAGAGGCATCTAGAGAGGGAGGAGCTGATTCGAAATCGTCTTTTGGTCGCCACTTTTGCACGGCTGGAAGTGACGGCTGAACGAAAGCAGGCGCTGCAACATTGGGGCTGAAGCCTGGCTGTGATCCGAATGTAATGCGTGGGACGAGCACCCCAACTGGAGGACATGCTGGCTTGAGGTCGGACATGAGCGCACGGGGGAGCTCCAAGGAAACGTTGACTTCTGTCGTTCTCAACTGTGGAAGACGCTGAGCGGGACGCCGAGGGATAGCAAACCTCGATTGGTCTTGTGGGAAGGTGTGCAGGAAGTTGCGCGGTTAAGAAAATTGACGCTATGGCGTTGATGAATGGAGGTAAACTGACCACCACTTGCGGCACTTGAACGGTATGCATCTATTTGCTTTCTAGGCTGACGAACATGGAGGTGTCTGTTTCGAGAATCGGAACCGACCAATGATTGGTACACTGACGCAGTAGAACGTGAACTCGCGTAAGACGACGTGGAATATGCCGTGGACGAGCATTGTGATGGTGTTGACGAGGGCGAGGAACGAGATGGGGACGAGATTCGCGTGTCGTGGTGGTGGCGGTTGCGGCGTCGACGGTGGCTGCTGGACTTTGAGGGTCCATCGTCATGAGCCCAAGCGCCCGTCCGGCTGGCGGAATTGGCCACAGAACGGTGGGTAGGGACATAAATCAGCACTCGCGTGGATGCCCTTGGTGAGCGCGGCCTCCTAATGCAAGCTACAGAACCGGCGCTTGCGCAGCATGAACAACATTGCCTCCCCAGAGTGCGTGGGGCGGATAAGCTCTCTTCGACCCAGCGTTGACGTTCGCGGCTTCGGGCACGATGCTCTTCGAGACGCTTGTTGAGGCGCGACAAGACGCCAGCCTTCTGCTGTTGAAGATGAGGACCCGAGGTCATATCGACCTCTTTTCAGGGGGTTCCTTGAGGGGCTTCCTCGCGCTCCCTGTCAAAACGAAGTGTTGACGGTTTTCCATTGTACATTATATTTAAGAAATACATTTTCACTTCTGCTGCATCAAGCAATAGCATCTATTCGCGAGGCAGCGACAAACAAATGCAAATAGCCTCGCCGTCAGCCCCGCCAGACTCCTTGCTTAGTTGTGCCTGAGCCAATTAAAAGCTGCGCGTCGTTGTCTCTGAGCTCTCCTTCATTTCAGCACGAACCCCATGTTAGTTTTACCAATCCCTGGAGGTCCACAAAACTCTGTAAGGGTCCCCACAGCAACTCCGCCCCCCAACATCGAATCGATACTCCCGGAGGAGGTCGATATCCTTGCTGCATTGCGCTGTTTTTGAAGTGTGTCCAACGCAGACACGGGTGCAAAAACATCTTGTTGTTGTTGTTAGCCCAGAGACAACAGAACGTTAAGTCCCCAAATTCATTAGCATCGTAGACAACTGACACGCTACCTGTCCGTAAGTTGTTCATAATTGCGGTGGCAGTCTCTTCTGTGAAGCCGTCCTCTGCGATAGAATTGGCGTGTCATCAACACCGAGAAGCTTTGCGTACAAACAACCCAAGCACCTATTAGATCCTGAAGAGATACTAAGTCGAAATCCTCCGAGCTCCGGTAGCCCTTTGTTCCCAGGCGAGAACGCACGCTCTCGTCGACGTTGAAGGTGGATGTCGGCCGGGGAACAAACTGGTTCATGAGCCGGTCTGGGCCACCGCCTGACTTGGCTGCGTTATCAATTCCAATTTTATTACAGCGGCTCATCAAGCCAGATCACAACCCCCAAAATCACATAAGTGTATCTTCGCTTCGAATATACTCGCCAACATCAGCCTGATGGTAAACAACAATGGCGGTCGGCTCGAGCTTGCGTGCGTCCTGAGTTGACCGCGCAGTCACTCCGAATCCCAAAGGAATATCGTTCATGGAAAAAACCACAACGCCCTGGTGCTCTGGGGTGTCCTCAGTTATCCGACCCATATGTGCCTTGAGGATGTGGTTGCCGTACATGAAGGACATCTCACCGCTGGGTTTAACCCATACTTTGTACTGAATACGTCCAAAACGAGGGTCGCAGTCAGCGCATGAACAAAGCGATATTTCGCCGACAGACACGAGCTAGGCAACTGAAACACTGCAACAAACCTTTGCGTATTGTGCCAGGATCTCGAGCGCAGTAATGTGAAGCCTAAACTTGCCCGTTGCAGAAAACTTGCCAAAGCAAACGCCGAGCGTCACAAGATTGGGGTTGACATTAATTGCTTGCTTCATGATGGCTTCGCTGATGCATGCAAAAATGTGGCGACCATGTTGGTCAGATAACGGTTATTCAATTGGCCCAGTCTGCAACCGAAGGGAACGTAGAGCAGTTTCCAAAAAACGCAAACCGCACCTAACATAGTAGACCCTGTCTTTGTGTAGCCGGAAGCAGTATGGCTCATCAGGGCGGTCGATCAGATGCGTGATATTGCGGCCGATGCTGGAGTAGGTTGACGGAACCCAAGTCGGTTAGATGGAGCAGCAAGCGGGCACGACACGGGCGAGAGCAACAATCACCGCCAAGCCCAAGTGGCCAAT
>JADGKE010006483.1:0-15748 GCA_026954515.1 Cladochytrium tenue
TGGGCCCCCAATTTGACCCCCTTGACCCCCAGGTTAATATGGGCGATCATATGATCGCACCCCGTTCTGGCACCAGGGGCTAACCTCGTTCGGTTTCACCTCTGGATTAAGCCAATCCTACGAAGACTTAGAACTTTTTGATTCTGGTGGAACATACCAGAGAGGGTGCCACGTGCCAAGCCAAAAACGATCGCGATGCTTGAATTTTGAAGTAAGAGGACGTAGCTTCTTTGAGGCCGTGAGAAAATCGAAGAGCACGGTCTAACGTCGAAACCGCTTGGCATGCCATTGTGATTCCTTGACCAAACGCTGGATTCAGACTATTTGTGAGGGAAAATAATCAGATTCTAAAGAAATCAAAGCAACTTGCCATATCATTGAATCGCCGACGGCGAAAAATCCAACAGGCACTTTTGCGTTTTCGTAGTGCACCCACTTAGATAATCCAGTATGGAAAGGCTTAAAAGCATGCACCATTTTGCCCAGTTTTAAAATGCTCTCTGGGGGTTGTGGGGCAGACCCGACTAAGCGTGGATACGATAAATTCATAAATTCTATGTACTCGTCCTTATTCTTGGGAAGCTGGAGGAAGAAAATAATAATCAGAGATGCCAGAGGGTGCATATCGCCGAACCGCGTCATCAGAACCTGAAATAGTTGCCGTTGCAAGAATTTGGCCTCCCTCGATACGCTGCATGAACCAACTGCGATAGGGATTGCAAGGCAAGTAGGCGCCAACTGTGACCATGTGAATCGACTCTTCAATGGGAGTTTCATCCTCGAAAACAAATGAGGCGTAAGTAACTTTTGGGTCGTAGCTTGATTTTTATAATTAGCGATGAAAAAAGTTTAAATCGCAGCGTTGCTCGGGTTACCTTGTAACATGAGGATTGATCCCCAATGTCCTAATCCACTTGAGACCCCACGATGATCGACCGCTAGCATCAACAACAACGTCGGCTTCAATAATTTCGGACGTCTGCGAGATCTTGTCAAAGACTTGAACGCCTTTGACTTTGCCTTTCTCAGCAATTAGAGCATTGGCAGCCGTACCAGGCCGATAGTGCAAGCGGCACTCATGTCCGTCCTTGAGAGAAGTCAAGTAGCCCGAGTCCTTGAACAGCCGGAACCTAACGGAGCCTTCTATCACAGACCTTGAGCATACGACAGTATCAAGGTTCGGGCCAAGCTTCATCGCGTCTGCTCGCGACAGATTCGGAATTCTGACTCCAAACAAGTAAGATTCCAAATTGTGCATTAGGTGCGAGTGCCTTGCACCCAGTGCCATGCAATCGCCTGTAAAGCCAGGAAAAAGAGCCTCCAAGATCTTAAGCGCAAGAGATGGCAATACGTGGGTGCTTTGGAACTGTATGATATTCTTGCGAGTCGAAGGGGCACAGGTTGTACGCATCGAAGCCTCGTCATGAACTTGACTGCCGCTACCACCGGGCGCTACGGCAAGCTCCTCGGACTCGAGCACCGTGACGACGTCAAAGTAGCGCAACAGCACGCGGGCGGTAGTAAGTCCGGCAATGCTGCCGCCCACCACAACTGCATGGCGGCCGTGTCTTTTTGCCTGCGGCGGGTCGACGGGCAGCTCTTTGAGGTCGGCCAGCGCGGATGACATGATTGCGACATTCTTGGCCCACCGCGCGAGGGCGATGACGGCAGCGATGGCGGCGGCGGCGGCGGCGGCGGCGGTGGCCACTGAGGCGGTGGCGGGCACTCCGGCCATGACCATGGCTGCTGATCGTTGCTTTGCTTTTTGCCTCCTCTTTCTCTCCCGGTCGCATTTTTACGCCGGGCTTGTGTAACAAACATCACGGGCCGATGGCCGTAGTACAGCTGACGGACAGTGACTGTGGTGGTCGTGCCTGGCTGTGAGGGAATAACAGCTGAGCTCGGAGACCACCAGCGGCTACTATATTTTGGGGAGGAAAGGGGACCGAGAAAGGTTGACTGCAGACTGATATTGGTCTTCAATAAGCTATCTGAATCAAGTTCTATCTAAAACCTGTCAGTAATGAGACGTGGCTTATTTGTGTGACATGACACCTTTCTTGTCAAAAGACGCCACCTATATGCCCATTCCCAACAACACCCCCGCTTCTGCCGTCGCGCATGACGCTGCGGGTGCCCCTGATGCTGACGACGCCAATGTCGATGGGCGCGCGTCCGTGTCGGCCGGCTACACAGCAGTCAGCGTGGACGCCGCCGCTGCCGGACTCACTGTACGTCCTTCCTTCGGACGCTAATGAGAAGACACGATGCAGGTTCGCCCTCGGTGATCACCTACAGAGAGGGAGGGGCACTCACCGTTGGCGCTGATACTGAGCGCTGCCGTCGTTGGTGGTGGCGCAGCCATTGAAATCAAGCACGAGCTAAAAGCAACCAAGTCGTAGGGGTCGAGTTTAGCTACCAGCCACCAGTGGCGTAAATCGGCAACTCAGAACGAGGACCAAAAGAGTGATTTGAAAACAGGAAGAGGGGAGATCTCGGCCGAGAGCCCACGGCGACTCCTTGCCCAACTCAGTTCTCTAACCTATAATCAGGCCAGATCTCCTCTAAACCCTCCTTAACCCGCTTCAGCGCCTCTTTTACCCGTTGCCGTTCCGCCGCAAGCGCCTTCTGCACCTCCCGCTCCGCCGCCCTCCGCTCCTTGACGCACCGCTCCGCATTCTGCGCATCCGCCATGTCCTCAGCCTTTGCATTCAGAGCGGCCGACCGCGCCTCTATACGCCTCTCAATCTTTCCCAACTGCCCTGCTACCGCCACCACCTCTCGCTTCACCTCCTCTATCGCCGCCGGCTCCGCGCCGCGTGAGCCGTCCTCCTCGACTCTCTGCGCGATCTTGCGGAGCGAGTCGACCGTTAAGGCGAACGCGTCCAGCGCCTCCGCTACCTCCGATTCATAGGCCAGCAGCGCGGGGGGCATGACCAACACCTCAAATTTGTCGGCATCGACGCAGACCTCCGTGCCGCCCCGCGGGAACCACCCTCCTCCGTCGGAGAAAAGCGGGTGGTGCCACTTGCCCAGGGACCGCGCACCGTCTAGTATGCACGACGCGACGACAATCCCTGCGCGCTCCGCGACCACAAGCCGTGACCCGTCGGCCTTCGCCGTCGACTGCTTCCACTTCGCGGCCGGTTCCCACCGCAGGTTCGTGCCCGGGGCGGCGCACAGTACATTGTAGGTCGTCCGGCGAGTTTCGCCGAATATTGGGAAGATGGCGGTCTTCTTTGAAGGAACTACTTGGCCGAAGGCTTGCCACTCTTTCTCGTTTGCCAAGGCGATGAAGTGGCTTTCGCTGTTGCGGCCAGTAGAAATTTCGAATGCGCACTTGGGCACCAATCCACCGGCCGCTTCTTGGAACCAGACGGAGTCATTCTGAGTTATGCGAATCGAGCGTGTTATATTGAGCGGGTAGGCGTTTGAAAACCTGGAGCAAATCTTACCAACGGAGCCTGCTTCGCCGCAATAACAAGGACGTCGAACTCGTGCGGAGATTTCATGTGCTCCTCACCGTCGTAAGAAAACCAGCCCGTGTTTGTCGATGTTGGGTGGTACCATTTCCCTGGAACCCGATATCCTTTATTCCAAGTCGAAGCAACCACGACCTCCTGGTTTTGATCCCACAGCAAACGGTCGTCGCCGTCGCGCATCTTTGACCTCTTCAAGAAATCCGAGGCACGTTCCCAGTGCGCGTGGGTTCCCGGACTGACACACAGGATTTCGTAATTGGAGGTCCTCTTTTCGCCGTAGAGAGGGAAGTAAGCGCCCTTGTGTGGCGGATGCAGCCTTCCAAAGGCCACGTCGTTGCCAAACCACGCGCGCGCAACGTACTGCGGTTCGCGGCCGGGGCTTTCGACTTTCCAGGCATCTGCCGGAACATTCCCGTTGGCGGCTTTTTGGAACCAATAGACTCCGTCTTCGCGTCCGTCCATGATTCCAGCAGGTGCCTTGATTGTCGCCACGGCTGTGGACGTGCTCCAGCACGTTGGGCCAAGCTTAGTGAGAATGCACATCTGAACTTCATATTTGGTCTCTGGCAGCAGCGGCGAGACGACAAGTTGGCGAGCATCACGACTCCATTCGAGCGAGGCCGTGCCGGTCCACGACGAATCGCCACGGCGCCGCCAACGCACTTCGATTTTGGTTGGTGTCAACGCATTGATGGGCTCGGGCTCCGATCCACCGCGGTGGTTCATTGGCACGTCGAAGACGACGTGGTCGTAGGAAACCATGGAGGCATTTGGCGGTGGCTGGGCGGCATCTCCAGGCAACTTTCCTGTCACGACCACTAGCCTGCCTTCGTGGCCTAGCACCACGTCCCCAGGCGCCGTAGATACGTACTTGGATCCGGACTTGGAATCGTAGCGCTGAGCATTGGAGATGTTGGCCACGGCAAATGCCACTTTCGGAGCCTCGGCACCCAGCTCACGCAAGCGATCTTTTAGCGACTTCAACTTCTCGTACGAGTCGTGCACGCGGGCCTTGTCATCTTCGTCAAGCGATCCCTTGGTCTTGTCCTCGTCAGGTGGTACCTTGGTCCCGTCCTCGTTAGGTGGTAAGTTGGTCCCCACTTGCCGCGACTCGACATGTTGCTGAAGATGGTGCAATGAATGGATCACTTTCTCTCCACTAAGCGAGAGCAGCAGCGTTGGCGGTCCGCCAAGCGGATGGCTGTACGTCGTCGTGCAGTTCAACTCATTCACGAACCCATGGTTGCAAAGTTCCTCCACACTTTCATTCAGGTAACGTGCTTCGCCCCGCTTTTCGACGAGGTACTTCGACGCCCCTTGCATCTGGAACTGGTACAGCTTGACTGCGGATTGTAACTCTTCCTTTTTGGCAACCGTGTCGGCCAAAGCATCGCGCAGTTCGGGCAGTAAGTCACGCAGTTTGGATGAAAAATTGTCCGTCGCAGCATCCACCGCTTTGATCATATTGTGAATCTGCGGCGCGAGCATCGAAAACTTGTTTTCAGTACGGCAGAAATGGCGCAGCTCGAGCAGCGTGCTCTCCCCAAAGCGGAGTGCGTTGCTTGCTTGCTTGAGAAGCTTCGAGTCCAAGTAATTGATCTGGCGACTGTATGCTTTGCCGAGCACGGACACAGGTTGGAGCTTGTACGACAGCGTGTTCATTTGGGTTTTGAGCATGGTTGGCATGTTGCTGTCCCATGGCGCCGCACCCGAGTAGAAGGTCGCGGTCTTGTGGTTATAGAGCATGCCCAGCTGGATGTCCTCGCCGAGCGCCGGCATCGTCAGCGACGACTCCATGGCTGGGCTGCATGCGCTTGTGGTCATCATTCTTGGTATTTTTCGTGGAATTTGGTTTTCCTTTAAGGCTGTTTGTTTGTTTGTTTCCCTGCGCCGCCACCACAGCCACCGAGCCGGCGCAGCAAACATTTCCCTGCGCCGCCGTTGCCGCCAAAATATGGTCAACGAAGAATTTGGTAATCTCTGAAATTCATACTAAATTTGAAGGTTGGTGCTCAGATTCCTACGAGCCTTGCACATGGTTGCACAAGTTCAGCCGGGGGAAACAGAACCCAGTGGCTCTTAAGTAAGTATGGAATACGCCAATTTATAGAGGACAACCAAAAAAACAGTCCATCTGGTTCAGTATCACAACATGTATGTTGTTTGCCCTAGGTTGTTTGCCCAAGGTATTGATTCTTTATGATGGTGTTGGTGGTTAAATGCTCTCAATCCCCAAAGCTAAAAATTGGACAAGTAGGCAAATAGAAGCAACGCAACTGGATGGGTAATCCGACGAGCAATTTGAAGTAGCATCAGTTTCGTCAGTTTCGAGACTCGTGCATGTGGATCTTTCATTCAAGGTTCTTTGCTGCAGTCGCCACCCACGACGTTGATCGGGGTCTTGGTGCGATAGCATGCCGTGCCATGAGAAGAGTTATATACCTGCCTGTCCGTCGCCTATCTGGCCGATGTCAGTTGTCTGCCTCTCTGTCTACCTTTCTGTCTGACTGCATGTCTGTCTGTCCATCTGTCCGTCCGTCTGCATCTTGTCTGTCTGTCTGAATAACTGTCTGTCTGTCTCCCTCTTAGTGTTCCAGTCTTCTGTCTGTCTGTCTGTCGTGGAACTTGCGGCTTTGGCCTTCCTCCCAAACCATGCCAGCTCAAAGCCATGGCGGGGGGCACCGCCCAATTCGCTGGCGGCAGCAACAGCGGCGGCAACCGCGATGCCGAACTCTTGGAGCGTGAGCCACTGCTGTTAAACTCGGCCGTTCACGACCCTGCATGCGACGGCCTTGGCGACGCCGACGACAGGCTCGACAGCAGGGTCAGCAACCACGACGACAGTGTCCCCAAGCTGCACACTGCCACACCCTGCTGGCGACGTGCCACCACGATCGCGCTCGCCGTCCTGTTGGTGGCCGCTGTTGTCGCCAGCATCGCGACTCTGGCAGACCGCCGCGATCCAAGATTTATTACAGTCATTCGGAAACCGTCGCCGTCGATGGCACCGGGCCGGCTGTCCGGCGTTCAGTTCAACAGCAACCTCGGCTGCCTCAGTGGCGACATCGGCACAGATCCTCTCATATCGACGGATTCGGCCGAGGACGTGCCAGCGCTGCCTCCCACCAATGGCCGCGCGATCCTTGTGATTGCCCCATTTTTAAATCCGCTCCAACCTCTTGCTGTTGCCTCCATCAAGGCCTTGCGCCGAGTCGGCTGCACGCTGCCAATCGAGCTGTGGATTCTCAATGTAGCACCATCCAAGCTTGCTGCCATCTCAGCAGCATTAGTAGGCTTGACCAACGTCACTATCCATCAGTTCGACACGATTTCCAAGTACTTTGCTGCTGCGGCTCTGCTTTCCAGGTATAGGGAAGTTCTGGCTATTCCGGACACCGCGATGGCTGTCACAGACCCGACCTCTTTGTTCGATTTGCCCCAGTACCTGGCCACTGGAACTGTCATGTGGATTAAACTTGACTCTGCAAACGAAACTACTTACCCGGTTAATTTGCCAGAGTACTTGGCCGCCGAAACTCTCATGCGGAATGAATGTATTGGGGCTATAAACGAAACGACTTCACTAGTGAAAGACACATGCCAGCTGTCACATATAGACTTAAAGGTCCTCTTAGTCGACAAATCACGTGGATCCTGGGTCACCAACTAACATCAGCAGGACAAGCCTGCTACCTCCCGCGAGTCAGCGAATGATGACGCAACAGTCACACCATGGGATGCTCTCAAGCTGGCTGTTTCACCACACTGGTCACCGATGTTCCGTGACATGAAATCGGCCCTTGGTTCTTTCCTTCAAACTTGCACACCATTTCATCTCGTTCCCGTCCATCAAAGCCGCGATCCTAATGATTGCCCACTGCGGTTGATCAATGCGCCGCCCAACGTGCTGACAGAGCGCGGTGCCATCTTTGTGGACGTCGAACTCAAACATTCAAAAGCTCATGGAGAGTTTTTCATCGACACCAAGCCGCGCAGGTGTCCAAGCAGTATCACAGAGCAGCTGAATGAGTTTTCAGAAGTATCACGAATTCCGAGCCGCTTGCCACGCATCCCCACCCCCGGCCGCCTGGCGAACGTCGAGTACAACCGAAACGTCGGAGACGTCGACGGGGACCCAAACAATCCGGTCGCGGACCTGCCCGTGCTGCTCCATAGGCTTCCGCACCCTGCGTGCAGTGCTTATTACAGCCGTAGATGAGAAATACGTGCTAAGGCTGTGGGTTCTGCGCAGGCCCTGCGCAGGACAAACTCAACGCTCCCCATCGAGATCTGGGCGCAAGCTCCAGCGAACGTACTCGCGAATGCAGCCTCAGCGCTGCAAGACCTCATTGGTGTCACGGTTCATCAGTTGACGAATGTGTCGGTCAACAATGTCGCGGCAACAGCCGCCCTTCACTCGCAGAAACGGGAGGTCGTGGTCATTAGTGCTTTCAACTATGCCCTAGCTGACCCGGCACCGCTATTTGAGTCAGCTGAGTACAAAGCGACGGGAACTCTGTTCTGGGCTAGCGACCAGAGTGTCCTTGTCGACGAGTCTCCACTCATCAGCCCTGTTGGTCCGAGCGAAATAGCTGGTGGCATTTTTCTTGTGGACAAGGCCCGAGCCGACTGGTCAGTCACGGTTCCAGGTGACCATCAGGCAGCAGTTGTCGTGCACGTGCTTCCAGAGGCCGAGATTCCGTCGGAAGCGCCCTGGTTCGCTCTCCAGCGTGCGCTCATCACGCCGTACAGTGACTTGCGTCTCGCGCTGCCAATGGCCTTCATCCAGAGCCGCACGCCTTTCAATATTGTGCCGGCTTCCCCACTACCCTTTCCGTGTTTCGTGAAACTGCGTCGTGTGCCGGGTTCAGCGGACGACGCTTCGACGGTTTTTGTGACCCTCACCGTTATGGAGATGCGTGGTACCGACGAGCCAGTTTTCTTTACAGATGACCCTTGCCCCTTGGAGGTTAAGGAATTGTACGCGAGGGCTCTCGAGGACACCGGCTACCCTACGTTTATGAATTACGTCAAGGTAACCTCAAATAATTCCCTACTCCTCAAATACCGTTTTGGTGATTTCATTTTAACTCGCGACTATATCCATACACACATAAAATAGTTGAATGAAAAAGCACGGTACCAATATTGGCCTTGACGCAAGGCTCTATTGGGAATGAGCCACGGAATTGCCTTGACCGCAAAAGCTTTTGATTTCCTTCTGCCTTGGTTCGTGCGTAGCCCCTTTCACCAGCCGACCACATTGATTGAATCGATTGATTAAGAAACCCCCCCTCCCACCTCCGCCCCCACTCTTGACTGACATTGAACATGAACAAACAACTCAGAGGCCCCGGATATTGCACGAGGCCGACTTGCCGTCCTCGCAGTCTTTGACCTGCTGGATCGACGCTCTACTATCGACCCGGCCTCGCGGGAGGGCCACACCGCCGTCGCAGTATCGGGGAAAGTCGAGCTCAAGGACGTGTTCTTCCGCTTTCCCAGTAAGTCGCATCTCTCCTGCGTTCAGAGATTCTCGTAAACCTTTCAGGTTGCGTTTTTCTAAAGTTGCCTTGCACCCACCGGCCGGCCCACAGCGCGACCAGACGTACAGGTCCTCGACGGCCTGACTGTCAAAGCCGAGCCGGGACAGACTGTGGCGTTGGTCGGCCAGTCGGGTTGCGGCAAGAGCACGGTCATTGGCATGCTGCAGCGCATGCACGACGCACACAAGGGCCTGGTAACCATCGAAGACGTCTCTGTTCCCTCATGGAACGTTACCAACCTCCGGAACCACCTCTCGTTGGTCAGCCAGGTAGAGCAGCTCTGAGCGCTGGCAATATATGACCTCGAAACTGACCAACCATCCCAATATCTCACTCCATTCCCTGCACCTGAACCTTCACTCTCCAACTCACTGCCGTACCGCAGGAACCAACGCTGTTCAACTTATCAATCGCCGACAACATTGCGTACGGCGCGCGCGGCGGCGTGGCGTCCATGGACGAGGTTGTGGCTGCGGCCCGCCTCGCCAACATACACAATTTTGTCTTGTCCTTGCCCGAAGGCTACAACACAGTTGTAGGCTCACAGGGAGGCCAGCTGAGCGGTGGCCAGCGCCAGCGCGTCGCCATCGCCCGCGCCTTGATCGGCAACCCGAAGATCCTGCTGCTCGACGAGGCTACGAGCGCGCTCGACTCGGACTCGGAGACTTTGGTGCAGGAGGCACTCGAGCGGGCCGCCAAAGGCCGTACCACCATCGTCATTGGTATGTCTCTCGGACTGTTCTCTCCCTCCTACCTCCCCCCCCAATTTTCACAACACCTTGCCTTTCAAAAGCACGACCACCAAGCTAACCACTGCCAACGCCGTTCCAGCCCACCGCCTGTCCACCATCCGTGGCGCCGACCACATCTACGTCCTGGACGCCGGCTCCGTCGTCGAGGCCGGCTCGTTCGAGGACCTGGTCCGCCAAGGTGGCGAGTTCGCTCGCCTGGTGGCCGCCCAGAATCTCGGCGTCGACCACGCCTAGACTTATTCAGGCTGCCATTCACCAGCCCCTTTCCCTCGTAAATTTTAACGCTCTCTCTGAGCTGTACTGGCATTCCTGTGTATGTTTGGCAGTTGTGAAATCCTCTTCACTACCTTATCCTTGGCATGGTGACTACATTGAAATCTTGTTAGTGGCGGCCATTGTGTCCTATTGACGCAATTTTCCTACCCCTCCCGTTCACCCTTGGTTTTTTTTTTCTCTTGCATGCAACCACACCATTAAAATGGCGTAAGAGCAGAGGGTGTTCCGCGAGGACCAGGAGCGGGGGGACACCGGTGGAAGGAGGAGGAGGACGAGGACGACGACGATGGCGATGGTGCTGGGCTGCGGCTGCGGGCGGCTGGCGATGATGCCGCCGGCTCACGAGAGGGTCATCCGCGATTCCAGACACATGGGACTAGGGGCTGGAGGGCCTGGGCCGGGTTCTCGCCGAGCCGATTGGAAAAGGCGGGAGTGCCGCGCCGACCGCGACAGGCCGCCCAGGAGTTGTGCGACGGTTGGCGCCGCCGGAAAATGCGGGCTTGAAGGCGGAGGCGGACATTGGACACGCCCGTAATGGTCCCGCGGCCCTTTTGTTAGTTTTGAAATCCCTTGACGTTTTTTGACATTTGTGATGGGGACGCTGCCAGTTGTGGACCTTCCGCCTTTCGAGTGGCACCAAGCATGTGGCCCGGTCTGGCCGTCTCTCCCTTGGCTTATTCATTCACTTTCGGATGCAGCCACTGGTGTGCAGGATTCCGTGCTCGAGTGCCACACTCGCAGCAGCGCCAGCCAGCCTTCATTTCTGGATCTAGTGACAAGACCGTGAGGGTGGGACACAGGGGAAAAGGAGGGCAGGGTAATACCGGTGGATTATGCGAAGAAGGAAATTTTTCGTTGAAGTAGTGTGCACTAGACTAGGATAGTTGAACCCATTGACTTCCCATCAAGGTAGGCAACAATAAAACAACTAAAGGTACGCACGCGGATTGAGGAGAGGGCAAAAAATATTGCGGTCTCATCTCTGCCACATTTTGGAAATTTGTAGGGCAGCAATGAGAATCAACAACAGAATAGACGATCTAGATAAAATTATCTCTATAATGCAAGTGAATGGCAAGTAACTGGCAAGTGACTGAAAGGAATTTTGTAAAAAACAAGAAGCAAAAAAATAAAAGGCGTACATGTTAGGATTTCACTCTTTTCGTGTGATACAGTCAAGGATCGAATTATCCGGAAAAATTGAGATCTTCCAACCTTGCTTGAACGTCAGGAGATTGTTTATTCTCTGCCAGCAGGCATTTTTCTTCCAAGAATGTTTCAATCGCCGATGCTTCGCGTTTTTTGTTTAATTTGTCGTGGTAGTCGTGGAACTTAATTACAATTCTCCTTGCCAGACGCAAAGCTGAAGGATCTGGGTTCGCGACGTCCACGAGTAACTGAACGTCATTTAGACTGAAATAATGTAGATTTGCCTGCAGAGCGACAATAAATGCGTGACTTAAGTTCTTGTCATCCGCGCTGATTTCGTGAAGCAATTCGATTGCGGCTTCCTTGTTTTTAGCCTCGATAGCTGTCTGCAGGAAATATGGCAAATTTTCTGGAGAGCATTTCGGTTGCCGATTGATAGCACTGCGGACCATTTCGGAGTCCCCCAAAGCAGAGTAAGCTCTGAGGTTATGCGAGAAGGATTCCGAATCGGACTTCATGAGCAAGCGCAGAACATTCGTAGCTTGCTTGCGTAGTAGAACATCTCTATCTGATTCTTGATCGAGTGGAAAACTGCGCGGAAGGGGTAGCAAATTACCACCCTCTGATAAAAATATTTGTGTGTTGACCTTCGAGCTGGGCGGCTCAAGAAGCGCTTCAAGCGTCTTTAAAGTATCTTTCGTTACATCATCTGTGAGAAGTTGGGCTACCGTCCTCGGATCTAGTTCAAACGATTGAAGAGGATTGTCGATATCTGACACTAGAAGACGAACGACGTCGGCGCTACGATATTCAACGGCAAGCTTTAAATCCCGCTCACTTGGAGGTATGTAATTCGGAAGCCTAAAGAGATATCGAGCAATTTTTTGCGCATTAAATATTAATACATAGGTGCGCATCTCGCCCAAGGACAAAATAGGATAATGAGGTTTAATCTCCAATGGTTCCAACAACTGCAAACAACTTCCTGCCAAATCCTTTGCCAATTTCGGCCCGAAGAAATCTGCAAACGTTTCCACATCGTCCACTAGAATAGACATTTCAGCTAACGTGCTGGTGGGTACGTCTAGTTTTTGTTTTTGTTTTCGTTTTTGTTCCTTAATGTAATTTGTAACGTGCTCCCGAAAATACTCTACGACATCCTCGCATCCCTTGATTTTATCTCGTGAGTGATATCCAAACGAAATTCTAGTTTCTTCACCAATGCCTTTTGCCGCGAGCATTGCCTTCCAGATACACTCCTCATATGATTTCTTTTTTGACCATGATATCTGTATCGACCTGGACTCTATTAGAGTCCGGACAACTTTAGGATGGCCAGAACTGGCTGCAAATACAAGCGCTGGACGAAAATCGACTTCAAATTCTTTGGCTGCTTGCAAAAGTTCAAGAACGACATTTTCATGCCCAGCAAAAGCCGCCAGTTCTAATGCTAAGTCGGCGTATGCGGAGCTTGGGGGTTGAATGGGAAAAGGTAGCCGTGACTTGGCTTCGGATGAAAATTGTTCGTCATATTTTAAAGCATTATGAAAGCCTCCTGGAAAGCCCATAATGCGCTGAATAAGAGGTAGATAACCATTGAAGCAGGCCGCGTGTAACAGATAAGGTATTTTCGACTTTTCTACCGAATCGGAATCAATTATTTGGAGCACAAGCCGCCCACGACGCTCCGCATTTGCATGAGGTATGTCTATCCTCAGCAGAAATTTTGGCAAATCGGAAAGAGAAGTATTGATACTTGAGAAACAAAGAAGAGTTTCAAGAACTTCGCACCGGTCCATGGAAATTAACTCTCTGATACACTGAGGCCTCAATAACTTGGGCGACAGTGGATTATCAATGCCTGAGACGAGTAATTTCACAACTTCGACATGGTTTGCCATTACCGCTGCAGTAAGGACTTCCGGAGGGGGAGTCGCAGAATCCTTTAATAGAAATTGTAGAATATTTGGTGCACCTTCTTTTGCTGCATCCACAGCGGTAACATTCATATTCGCACCTGACAAGAACATATTATATACTATACTTTCTGCCAATGCGGGTGCTGACCATGTACCCTGAAAATTTCCGTAAAATAATCACCATCATCGACGACAAGGTGCCAATTCTTCTCATAAGAATTCCCCTTTAATTGACGAACTTTTTCATCTCGGAGAAATTCGGCTACAGCTTCCCGTCCATAGGCACGAGCTTTGACTTCTGCCTCTTTAAATGTCAAGGCGTCGAGCGTAATCCATTCTTCGTCATGAGCCTTAATTAAAGTCTTGATAACATTCAATTTCCCCTGTTCGGCGGCTTCCACGAGCAGGTTATTAATTGTACCCTTGTTAAACGTGACTCGATGGATATCGTGACTTGAGTCGGCGTAATATATGAGTCGTGATATTGGACCGTGGTGTTGCGAATAACATCTCATTAACTCTTGCATGATATCAGTATGCCCAGATCGTACAGCGATTTTCAACAAATCGTCACAGAATGTATAGCTACTTTCATTCTCTGTTGGAAGCAGGCATTTGACAAGGGATAAATCGCCTGCCTCGCAAGCCGACCCCAAAAGGCACCTGGAGGCATTTTCATCAACCGATCTGGTAGCGAGTAAACGCTTCATTAAGTTTACAGCTCTCTCGTTGGGAATGGGGCATCCACGCATGGGAGTTATGCAAAATTCTTCCGCAGTCGTTGCATCGATGCGCGCATCATTTGGCTCCAGGAGCGCCTCGAGTGTGTCGACTGCCACGAGGGATATGAGACGGTTGACGATCTCAGTTGATAGGTCTCTCGGAACAAGGGGCTTGTTGAGTTCAGAAACAAGTAATCTTACGAAATCGTGCTTCTTATAGTAGGCTGCAGCCTCAAGAGCACCAATAGTCGGTTCAACTTGGAAAGCGTCAGATAGAAGCAGGTGGGCAATCTTTCTGGCGCCAACCCTCGCGCAATCAACAACTAAGTTAGGATCCGAGTCTCTGGCCATCCATTTCTCAGTTTCTTGAAACAATGATTCCGTCCAATCCGGACGACACTCCAAAAACTTCTTGAAAATCACCTCGTTGTCGACAAGGAGCAGCCACCTTCCGAGTTCATCGGAGAAGAACCTCCTGTCACCGCTGACAGATCGACGTTGGACCGCCAAGTGAATCGCCTCTTTAACCTCTTCAACGAAAGTCAAATTGGCCATATAAGCCTCGGTGCTCTCCACTTCTTCCATAGCTCCAGGCCAGCCGCGGATCCAGGAGAGTAGATTGTCGGACAATTCCGGGTTGATCTCGCTCAAAGTTATGTTTAGAGTCTCGCACGAGAAATCTTGCTCGAGAAAAAGCGCGGCCATGTAGATGGGACCAAGGTGCTGCCACTTGAGTCTCTTCATCCTCTGCCACTGAAGTGCATACTTAATCGCGCCGGCCCTGTCACCTTCTGTACCGGTGGACACCCGGGTATTTGAAGGTAAGGGAATGGCTGCGCATTCATAATCGTCAACAACAAAGAAATGCAGATTCTCGATCGCAAACACCAAGCCGAGCGAGTCGGGAGAGAGCCACTCGTAGAACTCTTTAGAGCAGGCACGGAGCTTCTGTACGCCGTGAGGGTGCAAACGTCGAAGTATACGAAGAAGCACTTCATTCGGCAGCTTTGGTATCTAAGAGTGAGGTCAAATATTTAGATTGCTGGTTAAGGCGTAATCCACCTCTGAATTGCGAGCAGACTTGTCGCTGTCCCCGCTTGGCTCCTCCGCCACTTTGTGCATCAAACCGGTCGGAACCTCTGGCACCGCCTCTTCTGGTGTGCCAGAGGGGGAGGGCGGTGAAGGGGGGGCACGGATGGTGATGGATGGAACTTCTTGAGAAGGGGAGATGGGGGCGGGCTGTGTGGGAAGCTAGCTTATCCGTGCTGCCAAAAAAGGTCAAGCCAATGAAACAATTGATTGATTGGACCCCTCACTGTTTCTACCGGTGTTACATGCATGGGTGCTGTGCGTGGGTGGTCACATGGGCACCACTTAAGACACGACGGAAGCTACCGTGTCAGATTTGAGCGTTCAAAACTTAGCCCAGCGGTGCAGGTTGTAAAGCTTCTTTGAGCGGTTGTTGTTCATATTACGGTATGCTTTAAATACAGAAGAGAGGGAAGAAGAAAAGAGGGATGTGGCAGACAGACAAGTAGAAGGCAGCAGACAGACAGGTGCTGTGCTATGGGGGGTGCTAAGCGTGGGGTGACAGGTGACACAGAATAATAGAGATAGAGGCAGAACAGGCCAGAGACAGAGCCATAGTTGGTGACGTACGGCTTTGCCAAATAGCCACCACCACCACCACCACTACACAGACAGACAGACACATCGATCATCGTGGGACAGTTTGCGCAGTCGGCCGCAGTCAGCCTGCTAACAACCATTCATTCGACTATCCCGACTCTGATACGGCGACTCAACTTTCACCCAGCCACCACCGCCATGGCCATCGACCCTCGCTTTCTCATCGTCGCCGTTGCGGCCGTGTGCGTGTGCCCGCCCGCCAGCCCCTCGCCC
>JADGKE010006484.1:0-15601 GCA_026954515.1 Cladochytrium tenue
CCCGAGCACAGGCAGTACGACGCAGCCGATATCGACGACTCCCCACAGGCGCAGGCAAAGCGAGCCGGAGGCCAGCAGGATCGCGAGTACGGGCAGCGGCTGGTGCGCAGCGACATATTTTTCCAGCGCCGCGTCCGAGAGTTCCTCGGTCAAGCCCTGTGATCTAACAGGCTTGGTTACGTGTGCGATGTGGGAGAGGGTGGGGGGCTGGGACTGGGTGGCGAGACAGGGAAGAGAAAGTCGGTGTGTCGGGAAAAGGGAGAAATACTAGTAGCGGGCAGGATTAAGGAACGCACTCGGTTGTGGAATCACCGAGACTTGGTAGGTGCTCTTTGAACGGTACATCAAAATACCGCAGCATGGGCTGTTTTCACGCCGACGAGAAACCATGTGCAGGTTTAGAAGAGATCGTGGGGAGAGTGAGGGAGGAAGTGGGAGTGAAGTGTGGTTAGAGGGTAAAGTAAGTTCAAGCGTGCACGCGGCCTCACAAAGCCCAGCGGCTGGACTACGAAAGGTACGAAAGCATGATGTACCATGCTTTGGACGTACATCAGACTCCGCGATCTCGAGCCACGCCAGCGCGACGGCATCGGGTCTTGACGCAGCGGAAGCGCCGCCGGGCGCTGAGGACGACGGTTGCGCGGCGGAGGTGGTTGCATCGGCGCGGATGCGGTGGCCGGAGGCAGCATCGAGCAAACACAATTGGCGGTCATGCAGGCACGCGGCTAGCAGGTCGCCTATAGTGATGGAACCAGGCAAGTAAGTGTTTAAGTCTGGGCACGAGACGAGCGGAGGAGCAGGTGTGGTGGTGGATGCTCGGGCTGTGTTGGTAGTGAGGATGGACAGTCTCGGAGCCCGCGGGCATAATAGCACGGGGCACAAAAGACAGTCAAACCGCGCACCAGCTGGCGACCACGCGAAGCGGGCGACGCCGGACGCGGGCGCAAAGGCCCAGACTGTCTGGCCGCTCGGGGCGCGGACGACAGCGAGGTCGCCCGAGTCGAGGAGGACAGCAAGGAGCCGCTGCTGGCCGTGGTGGTGCGGTGGGCGGTGGGCAGTTGGTGCAACGGAGGTGGCGGCGACGGGGCACCAGGCGGCCGCAGCGACGGGCTTGGAAAACACGGCACGGGGCAGCTCGGCGGCATGGTTGGCGGTCATGGCACTGTTGGCTTGGACGTGTTTGGCCGGAAAGAACAGAACCAATTAACAACTCAATTCAAGGGAGAAGGACGAGAGGAGTGCCAATGATGATGTGATGACTGACAGAGCAGAGGGATAGGAAAGCGGCCAAGGGGAGGGGGGGGGGAGAGGATGCGCGAAGAGCAATGCATGCCATTTGCAAACTACAGCATCTATATGCACGGTGGAGGGAGGTGGGCGAACTTCGCCTCACGGAAGTTGAGCAGCGGAAGCGGGGGCCGGAGCAAGAAAGTAGAGAGAAGGATGATGTGGGAGCTGTAAACGCAAGAAAGCATCCAACAAAACGCAACTGGAGTTAATGGCTAAAGTGAAAAAAAAATTGAAACAAGAACACTAGCATTGGTGAAACTCCTGAGAAACAGGTCCCCGCAGGGTCTGTCACCCCTTCGGCTTCGCGCCTGGGGCCGCCGCAGCAGCCGCCGCCTGCCTCCGGGCAGCGGCGCGCTGGGAGTACGCCGACGCGTCCAGGAACGAGAATAGGCCCCCGCTACCGCCGGCTGTGGAGGGCTGCTGGCTGGCAGCAGGGGGCGGCGGCAACGACTTTGCAGCGTCGCCGGCGGGGCTGCTACTGCGGTTGCGGCTGCGGTTGCGGCGCTGGTGATGGTTCAGCAGGCCCAGCTTGCTCGGCACGCCAGCAGGTGCAGCCGCCGAGTTGGCGGCGGGAGCGGTTGCGGCGGCGGTGGCGGACGAGAAGAAGGACGCAGCAGCGGGAGGAGCTGGAGCAGCAGGGACAGGCGCCTCCGCTGCCACCGAGCGCGACGGCTTCTGCGGCTGCGGTTTTCGCGACGAGGCGGCAGCCGCAGCGGCAGGAGCCGGCACGTATGTCGGCGCTGAGCGGCCGACGCGCAGACAGCGGATGCCAAATACGGCGCAGAGGTCACCGATGACGTCGGTGGCCAGCCAGACGTACGCGGCGATGGCAGCGGCCAGCAGGGCCCAGACGGCAAGGCCCTCGACAACAAGGGCGGCGGGCCGGTCGGGCAACAAAACGGGTCGGGCGGCGGTGGCGACAGCGGCGAGCTCGCCGGCGCGTGGGGCCCGAGGCAGCAGGAAAGAGAAGTCGACGGCCGGTAGCGCGGCGAGGATGCGCGGCAGCGTCGGCGGCGTCGAAGTCCCCAAAGCACGGCGCAGCTGTTCATGCAGGCCGCGCGGAGCGGCGCTCCCGCCGCGGCGGGCGGCGAGCTGCTGCAGCATGGAGTTCGGGGCCAGGAGGTCAGCGAGCCACTTGTTCCGCCAGATGTAGGTTGTCCAAGCAGCCAAAACCCCTTTGGGCAGTGTGCCGGCAGCAGCGGCCGCCCAAGGCGCGAGCGCGCCGTTCTTGGCGAACAGTGCAGCGAACCGCAGGGTCGGGTCCCACGAGTGCATGGCGGACGAAACCGCGATGCCTGCGGCGAGGACGACGAGCGTGGGCCAGGAGATGTAAGGGTACGGCCGCTTTGCGACGTGCGCGAGGATGATCTGGAAGACCTGGTGGCCAAGTAGGAAGGTTGCGAGCAGTATGAAGGGTAGAAGGTGGACCGACGCGATTGTCGGAGATATGGCTAGCCAGACGGTGAGGCCGAGAGAGGTCCCTAAGACAGGCAGCAGTCCAAAGAAAGGCGTGAAAATGCTCTTGCCTCGAGCACGCACGGCCTTGACCACATTAATCGAGCTGAAAAGCAGGCAGCGGAAGAAGAAAGATTGGGGGAAAGGTCGCGTTAGGGGCCGGCGCCTCAATTAAGCAATAAGAACTCAAAATCCAAACCGAGAGCCACAACCTACCTGCCGATGCCGTTGAGGACGATCATGAGAATGCCGGAGGCAAACACCAAAATCGAAGGCGGGTATTCCAAAACGGTGACGCCTTTGCCGCCCAGGAAACGCGCCACCTCGAGCGGGACAAGATCCTTGAGGGGTCGGGTGAACATGTCGGGGCCGCAGGCGAAGCGGACGACCATCGCGGCGATCAGGACGAACATTCCCTCGATGGGCCCGCTGAACTGACTAAGGAAGAGGGTGCCAGTGTGATACTCTTCCCACGTGTTGACGTAGAAGTTGACGAGGGCTGCGTGCACCACCGCGGGCAATAAGACGGGCGTTGAAGAGGAAACGGAGATGAGTTAAAAGGATGCACAGAGCCAAAAACTGCCAGAAATCGCGAGACAAAAAAGGGGGAGGGGGAGCTGAACTGTTACTCAACTTGGGAACACGCATAGGCAAGCAAAGGGCGACTGCCAGATGCAAAGTGTGTTGAGCCCCAGGAACGACGCGATCCCAGTGTTTAGCGCGTCGCAGCCGCTAAAAACGTTGCGTCAGCGAGAACGCAAAGCTAGCAAGAAAGGGGGAATGGGGGCTTCTCAACTGGTCAAACAGTTCACCAAGCGGCCCAGACATTCCCGTGCTGCGGGCCTGCTTGCCGTCTATCGCGTCGAGGGTCTGGTAGGCAAACATTCCGAGCGCAAAGCTGAGGGTCGAAGGGGGGAAGAGGGGCACGCGGCGGTCAGCGAAAAGGGAACTGTGTGTGAGGGCGCGTTTTACCTCAGGTATAGCCAGTCGGGAACCGGCGCGTCGATCGAGGGCGAGTAGTAGACGAGGGCCGCGACATTGACGACGACGCAGAGGAACCCGGCAAGGGTGATGACGTTGGGCCTGAGATCCTCGAAAAAGCGCGTGGGTCAGCTGGCCAGTTGGTGACGCCTATCTGGCCCTAAAAACGCCTCAGCATCACAACTCACGCGACGAAGCGCGGCATGCAGCGCGCAAGCGGGGTCCAGATGTACGGGTTGAGCACGCGGTTCGCGAGGAACGAGCGGTCGATGGACGAGTACTTGTACTGGCGAAGGGCATGTACGTCACGGTCGGAGAAGTGGGCAAGGCGATGGGGGCGCCGACTGCTGGAGCGGCGAGGAATGGCCACGCTACCGCCGGCAGTGGTGTTGTTCTTGGGGGGTGGTGGCGGTGGCGGGCGACCAGCAGCAGCAGACTGTCGTAGGCGGCGGAGCGCCTGCATGGCGGCGGTTGTGGTGTTGGTGGTGACGGGGCGGCGCACACGGAGATTCTCGGCAACCGCCAATATACTGTGAGGGAGGGAAAGATTGAGTGGAGCAAGCGCGCCATCTCCACTACCACGTGCTGTATTTAAGTTTATCTCCAACTCTCCCCAACCCTGCTACCACCTCGACACATTCACACCCATCCTCCTGCTGAACGCACGTAAATATACACACGCCACTGTCGCAACATTCTTAGGCTGAGGGGATCTAACAACAGGCGAACAGGGCTTGCGGTACGGGACGCCCGTTAGCCGTAATAAGTGAAGAGTTCAGATAAGCGTGCTAGTCTGGGCTGACTTCGGCGTTATGCTTGGCAGCCGTAGGAACACGTCGAGGCCGTGGCCGCTGACAGAACGCAGGTCCAGCGAGCCGCCAAAGTAGCGCGCGTAGATTCGCGACATGGGCAGCCCGAACCCGAGCCCTGGCATGCGCGAAAGTGGGGAAACGGGGGGTGCGGAAAACACAATACAAATCACTCAGGGCAACTTTTCGATAAGAAGAGGAAACGGTTGACTGCAAACCTGCGATGGGACCGCCGATGCCCGTCTGCATGGCCATGCGCGCCTGTGGCGAGAAGATGCTGTTGTTGGCATCTTCTTCCAGCTCCGTCTTTGGGACGGTAGTAAAAGAGTAGTCAAACACACGGGGAGCATCTGAACTCCGGTGGTGTTTGTGGTGGAAATTGTAGTACAAGGCCGGAGTAAGGGTTTTGTATGTACGTTCAGTCTCTTTCTCAGAACTTCTCAAAACAAAGCGAAAAGGATTGCGGTCGCACCTTCGGGCGAGATCCCGCCACCTTGGTCTCTGATCCGAATGGTGACGTCCTCGGCGCCCTTTGCGATGGTTATCTCGATCTTGGGGTGCTCCTTCCTGCCCGTCCTGAAACTGTGCTCGACCGTGGCACGATTCGCATTCTTGAGGAGCTCGGTTAGGACGTAGTCCAGGTGCACAGTGATGTAGGCCATCATGGTATCTTGCTCCCCGACGATCTCAAAGTCGGGCGCAGATCCGTAGTTGACCTCGCAGAGCTCCTGCACAAACTCGGCCGTCGATCGGACCAGAGTCGCGGGAAAGAGCCGTGTGTTTACTATGCCGATCCAGCCGCGGACCTGGTCTTTGAGGGCAAGGTGGTGCTCGGCGAGAACTGATGCATTTTATGAGCTCCAAGAATGAATAATCGAAGACGCAAACGGAACTTGCCTCGGATGGCAATCCGTGCATTCAACATGTCGTCAAGAAACAGGGTGCGCTCCTCCTTGCTCATATATTTTCCGCACTCTCTAAAACCTTGACAAATAAAGGGAGGGGGGGAGAGATTAGCACGTAACGAAACGTGAGGAAGCCTTCTGCTGATTTCATGCCCACGGAGTTTTTTACCTTTTGCTAGGTCAGGAATGACATCTTGGTGAGAGGCAACAAGGTCACTGAGTGTCTGCGCGAACGCGCGTTCCGAAGGATCGTCGATCGGGGCTGGGAACGCGCTGAGGGTGTCGAACGAGTCGAGGTATAGCTCGTAAACTTTCTTGATCCAGGGGTTTACCCCGACAATGAAAGGAAGCTTCTGAAGCGCTAATAATTGAACAAGGGGTGCAGTTCATATATTGTCCAGGAGACGCGAGTGGAGCAGGGAAGTTCAAAGGTATTGTGAGCAATGGGGCCAGCGCGGTTTCAAAACATGCCCAGGAAAGGGACCTGCTGCACGTGGGGCACAACCTGCAGCACTGGCAGCACCACGCAATGCAAGGGCAACGCAGACGCACCACGGACTCTGCGCGCCAGGCGCTTTGGCAGCTCCCTGTGAACGAGGGCGGCCGACTGCAGCTGGTCACGGGCCTCGCCGAGCTCAAGCAGGTGGGCGAGCGTGACGGGGGTGATCTGGGCGCGAGCAAACTCCTCGACACGGCTGCTGGACTCCTTCCATGTTGACAGCGAGAGGCGGCAGTTCTTCTGCGGCGGGTGCAGTGGGCGCACGGCGGCGGCGGTGGGGCAGAGCAATGGTGGCCATACGCGGAGCGGGGCTGCAGCCGACGGGAGGCCGCCGTGTTGGTGGCAGCACCGGAGACGGGCCAGTGTTGGTGGCATAACACAATGGCAAGTGATTTATGACATGATTCAACCCCTACCTTGTCACCCGTCATTGAAGTCGAACGCTTGCAACTGCTTTCATCGTCAAAGTAATTGGTAGACGCGTCCACCAGCCTTGGCTTTCCATCTCCGTGTCTCCGACGGTGGTAGTTGTTGTCGGATGGGCGAACCACCAAGCAACAGCCCTTACCCTAACCGCTTTAGTTCGAGGTCGAGATCTGCTGCTGTGCCAAATAGGCTCTTGTACACTGGTGATATTGATGCTGTTTCTGCATCCCCAGACGCCGTGGCAAGGAATATCGGCGGCCAGTCTACGAGGTCCTCTAAGAAGGTACTATATCGCCGTCCCTCCATTCTCTTTCGCTTCGCTGCATTTCTGCTTGCCACTCCCATTATGGTTTACTAATTTATGCCTTCGATGTCTCCAACTCAGACCTTCCATTCCGACTTCAGTGCTACGGTGGAAAGCCACAGCCTCGCTCATACTATGGCTTCGCCGATTGAGATGACATCTGATCCACGCGCAGCCGCCGGAGTTGGTCTGGTGACGCCGATGCCGATCAGAACCACCCAAAATCTGTTGAGTAGAGGAACTGCGTCAAGTCGGTCCGCATTGAATTATCCCGGCCGCCCTCCAATAAATCACCAACCTACTTCAGCAACACAGCGAATCCAGACTGTGGACGAACAGAGCAGGTCCTCGCCAGTATCGCGGAGGTCTTCGTCTCTCCAGTCAGCCCCTATCTTCCAACCTAGTCAGTTGGGGCTTCATGCGCTCATGGCGAACCACAGAATCCCTTCAGAGGTGTCTACCGCGACCGAAATCCCCAACATGGGTGAGTAGTTCGACCCGATTTAAAGATCGGGCGTGAGTTTCAGGTGTCGCATCTAATTACCCCAAATAGCCATGCCAACGATAGGAGAGCCACTGCAGATCCCAGATCTCGCAGCAGCGTTTGCATCCGCATTCTCATCGATCGCCGAGTCCACCGCCTCGTCCCAGAGTGGCAAGTCTTCTCCAAATCATCGTCGTGAAAGCGATGGTATCTCAATACCTTCTTTACCCCCACCGCCACCGCCACAACAGCAGGACATGAATGACAGTGAAGCATTGACCAATTCTCATGAAGCCGCTGAAGCCGACTTTGGCGAAATCTTTTCGCGACCAAATGTTTCTGATGCTTCACTTCTTGACGGCATCCTTGAGGACACACGCCTGCCACCACCACCAGCCCGCATATCGGCAAATCGAAAGCGGAAGAGATCAAGTAGTGAAACCGGCACTACCCGCTCACCACATATGGAAAACAACGGAACTTTGGACCTTGTTGTTGCACCTGGCGTTGTCGTCGGGGCTGAGCTTCCCCACAAAGAGAGACGGAATACTGCCGACAGCGCTCAAGGTGCTTTCCGGACTGACTCAGCTGCAAATCAAGCAGATCTCGAAACCGGCCAAGACACCGATGCCGCGCTGCGCGCCCTGCGTGAAGCCGTCGAGGGTCTTCTTGGCTCGTTGGCTGAGGGACACCACTCGATTGAGGATGTCGCTGCTGCCGCGGCCGCAGCTGCCAGCTTGCTTAGCAATGGGGCCGTCCCGGTCAATGACATCCTAGGTGCCGCCACCGCCGTTGGTCTGGCGCAGCCTCCTGAAATTCACGCGCGCTCGGCGTTGAAGGCAGCTCCGCCGCCCGCAACTACCACCGATCCAGAGGTACCTTCGCCACCCGCATCTTTGTCGGATGAGTCCGGTGCCCATGTTGCCGTACGACCACCATCAGCACATCCAGAGACGCTTGCGCAAGCTGGCGGATCCTGTCAGCGAAGGCCGTCTTCGTCTTTAGCGAGAACGCCATCGCCGCCACAAAAGTTACACACGTTTCGCCCTCCGCTGCTGGCTCGTGCTCCCGGCGTTACCTCTTCACCAAGAGATGGGGCGCTGGCGCCGAGTGCGACGATCAGCAAGCCGCTCGATGCGGAACAGGCTCACAAAGAGGCACTGTCTCCAGTTACTGCGAGCCGCCGAAGTTCGGCCACCGAGGACTTGGTCGCGTCTCCCCGGTTGCCAAGACCACTTGTCCAGGACCTAGCGGATACCGGCATTGCCGCCATCGGCCCGGAGACGCCCAAGGCTGTGGATGCGCAGAGCCCCCGAGCAAACGTTGGCGAAGCGCAGAATTTGCGAGAAGAAGAGTCCCATCCCACTGTCATCGCCACCGTCGTCAGCATGACCGCAGAAGCACCCCTGGTACCGAGCGGGAGGGACAACAGCGGCAACTTTGTCGAGCAAAGTCCTGTTCGGGGTTCTCGGCCAATCCCCGCTGCCACTGGGACCGGAAAATCCATGGACAACGTCGGTAGCCTCCGCAGCTCTGTCGAGCGAAGCCCTGGTCCTGGTCCTCGACCAACGGCACGTGCAGCTACAGCAGGCGATGTACCCGAAATGATCTCCGCTGCTGCTAGAAGTGGAATTAATAGATCAGATGCACCGGTGGTCAGGGGTGACTCTATGGATGTCGGGGATGCTGAGGAAGAGGACGATGAGGATGGAAACCACGTGTGCGATATGTGCGGCAAGCGGTTCTCAAGGTTTGCTCTTTACTCACCCCCCCACTCCGTATCCCATTCCTTGACAGCCCGAGGCCGTTCTGTTGCCCTTTTGACGGGGTCCTGGAAAGTTTACTGAGACCACCCCCTAGGTCGTACAACCTGGCAAGTCACGCCAAGACGCACCTGGATCTGCGCCCGTTTGAGTGCAGTCGTTGTGACCAGAGATTTGCCAGGTAAAAGAAGTTGATGTTATTATGCAGAAGCTGAGAAAAGGGCTGTGGCATTAGGAAATTGAAAGGATGACGGTTTTGACTTAGTTTTTGATGCATTTTTTTTAGGAAACACGACCTTAAGCGGCACGAAAAACGGCATTCAAACGATAAACCTCACGTGTGCCGGATTTGTGGCCGATCCTTTGCACGGTGATTATAATAGCCCCCCCCCCCCCTCTCTCTCTTCCGCTCGGCTTCCTTCTTCACTTTCTCCCTTCCCTTCTCGTCGCCGCCTTCGTACGCGAACAACGATTCTGACTATCTTCATCTGTTGCTTGCCTCCTGTGTATGTTTGGTTGGGTGGCACTAATGGTGGATTTTCCCTGGCGTAAAAACTGCAGTCGCGACGCACTCAAGCGCCACGAGAACATGGACCCGATTGGGAAGAAAATGTACTGCATCGTGGACGGCGTCGGCGACGGCGGCGCGGCAGGTGGCGGTGGCCCCGGTGCTGCAAATGTGGCTTCCGACCAACGGGACTCTACTCCCGACGAGAACGCGGAAAGCGAGGAACGGCGCAGCCCCTGAATCTGCCTACTTCACAGGCCTCGACATGCCCCCCCCCTCTCAATACGCCCTGCTCCAAAACCAAGGCGCTTGCATTACCGCATCACGAGTTTCCGATCGACGCACGTCGCACGCAACTAACTGTCGAGATGCACTGTTTGTTGGTTTCGGGCTCGCGGATTTTGTGCATCGCAACATAAACTCTCTCTCAATAAGTCAACTGCTCAAACAGAAATGACACGAATTTGATCCACCCCATTTTATTTGTTGAGGTAGAACACTGTCCTGTGGCCAGAGGCATCATACCAAATGAAAAGTTATTCATCTTAACAAAATGACTTTGTTGTCAATTTAAGTCCAGCTTGTGGGTGAGAGCAAGACACTGTTTGTACGCTCCAATTTGTGGCTAGGACTAGCAATTCGCAAGCAGAAAAAATTCCCTCAATTTCAAAACCCGTTGTTGGAATTCATCCTTCTCCATCCTCGTCCCTGTTTCATCCAGCCACTACCTCTGTTTGACTACACAAAATAATTCTTCCGATCTTTGGCTTGCACGTCTACAACTCCTTCCATCATCACCGCCACTCGTCTCGTCGGCCACCCCGAGTTCAAATATACCAGCGACATTTTGTAACAAATGTCAATGGAGTATATATAATAGGTTTTCTCGTCAGACTACAAATATGAAAAATCCAGGTGTGAGTCCTGGTACGCTCGGTCTTCGTTTTTGATTCAGCAACCATCCCATCCCATATCCCAACGGGGTCACCCATTTTTGACCGTGTGAACAATTTTGGCCTCTGAGTTGGTTACCCACTGACCGAGGTGTCTGAAGTCGCCACACTATTTTCGTCATAGCTTACAAGCGCGAATTCTGCCTGTCGGTCTAAACGAAGAAGTAAAGTTTTCTCTATTTTCGGTTTTCCAACCCCTTTGCTGCCCGCTCACCCTTCCTTTTGAGCTGTGGCTTTCCAAAATACAACCTCGCTACCTTCCCCCCTCCCCTATTCCTCTGCGTGCTATCCCTCAACTGCTTGAACATGTGTTTTCTCATTACTTCGCGACGGCGGCAGCGCAGACGGCCGAGGCCCACTCGAGGCCCTCGGACACGCCGTCGCCGTGAAGGGCCGACGTGGCCTGGATTTTCCACTGGCGGTCGCGGATCGAGTCGAGGTTGAGGCCGACGGCGATCTGGGAGGGGCAGGGGGGCGAGTAGTCCATAAAGTCGATTAACATTTTGCTATTGGGGGCGGTTGCCGGGAATAATGCACGACTCCACCACCTACCTCGTCGCCGGGAAGAGCTTCCGGTACGTCCTGCTTGTTCGCAAGGACCAGCAACGGCACGCCTGAGAGCTGCGGCTCCTCGAGCAGGCGGCTCAGCTCCTGGCCGCTTGAGGTTTCGCCGCGAGTGGGCAAGTAAGATAAAAATCAAGTAAGCGAACATCATGTCTTCGCTGGATACTGTGCTACGTTGCGATGCCAAAATAAATGCGAAAAGCTGGGGGGGAGTCGAGTATGAGGGGCGAGGAGGTAAGGGGAAGTGGGGAGAGTAAAAAAAAGCCATGGGTGGGAGGAGAACCACTCACGACTCTTCCAGGCGCCGGCGATCCGAGCTGTCGATGACATAGATCTAAGATGTTGCCGGGACAGGAGGAGCGGGGTTCAGTCATAATGTTGCTTTATATTCGTTTTCCATGAGATTCAGGGAGGCCTATCGGTACGGAGAGGGAAATATAGGTTTGTGGAGGATTAGCCTCGTACCAGCACGTCCGTGTTGTCGTAGTAGTTCCGCCAGTACGCCCGGATGGCCTTGGAACCTAGCGAGGGGAGATCAGGCGAGTACGAGCTGGTACAATAGGCAACGGCACGGAGGGCGCAGCTCTACAACGGAGGTAAAGCCTGGCGTCTCCAGGAACTGATTCCGTGGGCCGACGGCTGAAGTAATAGAGAGAGAAAAGAGGGAGGAAAGGTATGGGGACGGAAGAGGGAAGGCGAAGGGACGTGCCGCTCACCGCCGATATCCCAGACGTTCATTTTAAAGCCGTCGAGCTGGACGCTCTTGACGTTGAAGCCCTGTGTTGGCTTAACGTCGGCAGCCACATCCTCGGCGGCGAGTCGCCGCAGGATGGACGTCTTCCCGGCATTGTCGAGACCCAGCAGCAAGAAGCGCACCTCACGGTCCGCGGGCCGGCGCAGGCGCCGAAGCAGCGCGAATAGCGTGTCGATCATGGTGGGGGTGGGACGAAGGGAGGTTGAAGAGGTGGTAGTGGTGGTACTACACGCGGGTATGCTCTTGCAGTGAGGGTACGGAGAAAGTTATGGTGGCGTTTGTCGAGCTTGGATATGGTGCAGGCTATGTGTGGAGAGGTTCGGACCAGCAGCTGAAATGTCTTTAGTGTTTGTCAAAGTGGCCTGCAGCACACTAGATGAAAGTAAATTGAATAGTCCAATAGAGAACACGGCCTCGCTGGTGGAATGGAAATGGTGGCGGGCGGAGGTAAGGGGAAATGCTTGTGATTTTTCCCTCACAAATACGGGTGGGGTTGAGAGAGGAGGACGGGAGGGGGTGCTGGGGTAGTAGAAATATAAAGAGAGGGATCAAGACGCAGGGCACTGGACCACTCAATGCCCGACAGCACCACTTCCGGCAGTCACACGAACAGAGGACCCATCGGTTGGATCGGTGGCGGCGGCCACGTCCGCGGCAGTCCCGGATCGCCGGGCGTTCTGGGGGCTTGTAGCGCTTCCGCCATGCGGCGAGTCGGCGGAGGTTGCCGAGGACGAAGCTCTGGAGGCTGCGTCGCTTCGCACGACGAAATCGCTTAACAAAGGATACATGGTCCAAGCACCAAGCTGCTGGCGACGATCGGCCGGCGTCGACGATGTGGAGGCCGGCACATGCACCGCGGGTGAGATCGCAGGGTACGGCAGCCCCGTGGTCGACGACAAATTGGCGGCCTGCCTCAGTGAGAGCGGCGCGGTGTCTGCGGTGACAGGAGCGGTGGGGGTGACGGCAAAGGATGATGCGGTGGCCGCGAGAGCAGGGACACGGTCGACCCTTCGCGAGATCTCGGCCAGACTGCCGCGGATCTCGCGCAGGCGCTGCAGGGTGTAGACGATGGTGCCGATGCGGCCACCACTGTCGCCCAAATCGTGAGCGGCGGAGGCAATACTAGGGCGGATGCGGCTTGAGTTGGTGGCAGGGGTTGTGACGGGGGGTACAGTGGCCACGGCTTCCAGGGGCTGACGGTGAGGCGGCCGGGGAGAGGGCGAACTTGAGTTGCGGGAGCCGTCCGGCCGCAGGGTGCCGAAGCGGATAGGGCCGGGACGCGCGGCGGGCGCGTCGCCAAATAGGCCCGATTCGTAGAATTGGCTCATCCGTCTTTGAACCCACGAGTCCAAGGGTAGAGGACCGGGCGTAGAGGGCGGAGTGGTGACAAGACGGTGTTAGTAGGAAAGTCAGAAGTCATAGGTCTCGATACATGAGACTTCAAATAGGACGAAGGATTGTGGAGTATACGGATAAATGGGAATGCGAAACGGTCATATTTGGCACAAACCTTTCCGGCGACATTGGAAGCCAGTTGTCCGGAATCGAGCCCACGGACCTGGAAGACTGCCCGTCCAGCACGCTCATAATCTGCTCGAGCCTCCTGTCCTCCAAGCGTTCGCGCGCACGCTCGAACACCCTTGTCCTGTCCCGTGTAGCAGCATCGTCATCGACGTCGCCGTCCAGCATCGCAGCGCGACTGCGCCGCCGCCGCAGCCACGGCGGGCACCAGTCTCTGCTAGCGATCCATTCACCGCCGCCGGGGTGTGCGTCTGGCGCAAGAAACGGGCGCAGGCGCGGCGGCGGGGGGAGGACGAAGCCGTCAGGGAAGGGCAGGTGCGGCGACCCGACGCGGGCGGAGCCATGGTGGCCGCCGGTACTTTCTCCGATGCCACCAGGGATGGCGGGATCGGAACGGCCTATTGTGGCTGGGATGCGGCGGAGCATGCGGCGTTGGCGCGGCGGCTGTGGTGGAGATGGCGATGGCGGGGCGGCGGCTGCCGCGTCGGTGAGGGTGGCGGTGGCACTGGTGATGTCGGTGTTGGTGGAGGTGGCGGCGTGAGACGAGCTTAGGCGAGGCCTTCGGCGCGACGATCTATGTACATCAGGGTGGGGGTGCAGACGCGAGTGGGCGTCAGGGTGCTCCTGCTGCTGCTCTGACTGTGAGCGGCCGTGGGCGTGGACGTGGGCGTGGGTGTGCCGTCGCCGCCTCCGTTGAGGCGTGGTGCGGACAGGGATGCCCATCTTTTTTTTCTTTCGGTAGTGCCTTGACAACTCAGCTGGGGGCTGGTCATCCCTGAGCAATGCATGATCATCTACGGCAGCCTAGCACACACAGCCATACTTTGCTTCAGCAATACAATGGGGTCGCTACACCTATGCAGGGTATGCAATGGACGAGGGAACAGCAAACACAGACATCAAATAATGGAGATGGCCGAGGACTTCATTTATCGTTTACCCAAAGAACAGCCCATCTGCAATAAAGTCGGAGCTAATCAGCGCATTCAACATGATTCGATACAGGATATTTACCCCAGTGAGGATAATCAGGTATCTGGCGAAAATGGGCATTCTGGATAATCTATATGAGATGTACAACCTGCTCCTGGCCCAGACGCCTGCAAACGGCCACAGCATGGTGCACGCTGCAGCATGTAAAATTACTCCAAGGGGTCGAGTGTCACCATTCTGAAGGGTCCTGTGGGCAAACCCACTCTGGATTTCAGGAACAAAGTACCTGTATATGTCGATAGTGCACTGTGCGAAGAGCCTCAACACTGCGTTGTCGTTCAGGAGCAGGCCCGAAAGGGGGTCTCAACAGAATGATCGAGATGATCCAATACATCTACTCACACCAGGCTACTTGATTACACCGACACTGCAACATGAATCGGCACTACAGTATGCCAAAGCATGGACTGACGGAAGTGATCGGAACGAAACAGCCGCGTCGTGCAAAAGATAACGGCTGCTAGGCAGCCCGTACGCGACTGCCAACCATTCCCGGTCAGCTAACGAGACTGCTTTGCTTTCCAACACGAGGTAACAATGGCCTCACGGCCGGAAAGTCTCAGGTCAGAAAGCCTGAACCAAAGAAAACAGGCAATACGAAACAACGGCAGCCATGCGAGGAGCCAGAGTCAGAGTGAGGTGCGCTCTATTGCATCTTCGAGCGGAAGAAGGTGTAGTGCAAGGTGATGTGGTTGACGTCCTTCATCCAGGGATCGAATGCGAACTCGGGGTCAATGTAGAAGAACACGGGCATGTCGACCTCCTCCTTGGCCGCGAGCTTCTGCTCCTCGAAGCAGAAGCATTGAATCTTGTTGAAGTATCTGCAGGAAGGAAATGGAGAGGCGGCAGCGGCGGTGGTGGCGGAGAGGGGATATATAGCACCAAAGGGCAGTGTGAGTATTCTGTTCCAAATGAACGAATCCGGCAGGGCAGAAAGCGCGTGCATGCTCGTGCCCTAAGAGAAAAAGAGAGGAGAAGAGCAGCATGCTGATATTCGATCGTTCTTAACTGCGCGGCCTTGCCAGGCACGACCGAGTACGTCGAGATGCCGGTGATGTCCTCGTCGGTGGGGTTCTCAGCGGTGTAGAAGGCGAGGGCCGTCTCGCCGGGCACGACCGAGACCTCCCTGGTCTGCGGCACAAAGCGCCACTTCATGGCGTCCGAGAGCGATGACTGGAACGTGATCTTGATGGGACGCGCCCCGGCCACCGGCTTGACCACGTCCGGGTCGTAGCGGTCGCCGTCGGCCACGACCGGCGTCCCGTCCAGGCCCGTGTTGGTGCAGATCAGCTTGTACAGCGGCACAGCGGCGTACGAGAGCCCGACAAAGGTGACGATCACCGATGCCACATAGTACATTGTGGACTGGTTGGCCAGAGACCGCGCCGCTGC